>VZRS01001600.1:106837-143933 GCA_013398055.1 Ifrita kowaldi
CCGCGGGACGCGTCCCGGGATGTGTCCCCGTGCGGGCAGCGGGCTCTGTCCCGGGACGCGTCCCGGGATGTGTCCAGGGATGTGTCCCCGTGCGGGCCTGGGATGAGCAGGAGCGAAGTCTCCGCTGCCCGCGGCTCTCTGGAGCAGTCGGAGATGGTCGCTCACCGTGGCATTTTTTCCCTCGCCATCGCGGATTTTAGGGAAACAAAACACAGTGGGCACTCGGAGTGAGGGCACTTCTGGGCAAAATCAAGTCCCGCTTTAGCTCTAAATGAACTTTTGATTTGTTTTCTGCCCCTGAGCTGGCTCTGACCCCGGCCGTGCCCCTCCCTGTGCTGATCACCCATTTATGATCTCTCGGTATCTCCTGGCTGTACGGTGGTGCTTAAGTGGAGGCTAATGAGGGAGTTGGACGGCAGCAGTGCCCAGACACGTTTATGCTCTATTACATTTCCCTTTAAGTGTACAATGTGTTACCAAAGGCACGTGGCGCCACTGGCACGGGACAGATCTGCCACCACAAGCAACGCAAGGCTGTTCTGGGCACGTCGGACAAGTGCCACTGGCTCTGGCTTCAGCAGCCCGCCTCCATGTGCTCAGGTACTTTATACCTGCTTCTGTTCCACGGAGCTGAGCAGAGAGGGGAAAAGGAGATCCCTTTTTCTGGAGAGATTCCACAGCAGTCTGTAGGCCAGAAAGTGTTCTTCCAGCCTTTCCAAAGCCCTTTCTGGGGCAGGAAGGATGTGACCTCTGCCCAGACAGCAGTGCCCCGGAGCTGAGCATGAACTGTTAAAGTCCAGCCTGGGGAGACATCAGCCTTTGTACTCCCACGGGTCCCTCCTGGCCATAAACTACACGTGGTGCAGGCAGTGCCGGGCACGGCGGGGCAGGGGCTTCCCCAGCACCACGGCCAAACTGCTCCTGTTTGCCTGGCCAAGACAAACCCTCGGATGGTCGGGTGCACAGGAGCACCTGGCACCAGGCTCATTGCACAGGTCTTAGGCCAAGAGAGATTCAGTTTTATTCTTTGTTCCGAGCTCAGTAGATCATTCCCAACTCTGGATGTAGCTTCCCCCCCTGCTTTTCACTCATCTACTTGGTTGCCTTAACAGAAGCATCTCCACCACCTCCCATCCCCTGGATACCACAGAAATGCAGGATTTCAGTACTCCTTTCATTCAGTTCCATAAACACTCAGTTCTTTGCCTCCCTTATCTTTCTGTGCTGACACCAAGAGTTGGAAACCATCAGGAACCTGGCGTGTTTCTATTTCTGAAGTGCAGAATGAAAAAAAACCAGTTGGGTGTAATTCAACAGCTGCAAGTGGACTGTAATCCCAGCACTGTAAAGGTGGTGATACATGAAAATCTCAGAATCCAGATCTTTTCTGCAGCACATGTTCATGTCCTTCTGGAATCACATCCATGGCTTTTTCCTTCCACCTCACAGCACCTGGGCTGCTGGTGGTGTACAATCAGCCAGCATTCCCACCAACAAGTGCTCCCCACGGAAAAATACACCTGTACAGGAGCAGAACGAAAGGATCTTTGAGGCCAGAGCAGAAAATTAGTGCCACTAACAACTCAATTGGATTGTAAAGTTTTAGTATCAAATCCACGCTGAAGATTACTTGTTTGTTTGCCTATGCATGTTGCATGCATGATTCCTCTTTGGAATTGTGTTTACAATAATAGATGGCCCTGGAGAGATGTAATTCTTGTGATAATGCTGACATCAGAAATCTCCAGGTGCAGCTCGGATGATTTATAACTGGCCTCTTTATAGAACCAAGCCCCATGAATTATTTACAATTTTCTGAGGAAAATAGATTTAGTATGTCTTATGGCTGGCAATTCTCCATGAGAGCTGACGCTCCATCCACCTGTGCAGGACGGGAAGCAGTGGGGAGTGGGAGGATGCAGCACCTCCGCGAGTGGTGCATCGAGGAGGAGCAGCTGCCCCGCACACAGCGTGGGGCTGGATGGCACCTGGGCATGGGGGCATAAGGACAATGTGAAGTAATGGCTTGCTGGGCCAGATCTCCGGTGACTGCTTCACCACTTCCCTAGAAATTCCAGGCACCCCTGACACAAAAATGTTACCTGAACACTGCGGTGTGTTTCACAAGCAATCTTCAGAAACTGCCAATAAAACACCCGGTGAAACGCTGAAAGCACAGCTATCCCCACTCCTTGCAGCCTTTCTCCACTGCCAAAGCTCAGCCATTTCCAGTATTTGTGGCTGTTCTTTGTTTCCCTGCTGGGCTTAACTGTACCAGCTGTTACCCAAATATTGGGAGATGCTACTTAGAAGGTCAATGTAACATGCCAATAGAGAGACTTTACACTGTAAATCCCTCGTACTTTTAATCATCTACTGACAGCAGACACAAAGAAAATCCAAATAAACTATGATCTTCCCAAATACAGATGGTTTGGATTTTAGAGAATTGGCTTGAACAGATTAATAGAGTCCTGACCTAAGCAGGAAATGCTCTTTAGGAAATGAGCTAGATGCCTCCAGCTCACCAAACAGCATTAGGAGAGCAAACTGCTGCCAGAGGCTGCTCAGAATGACTTGCTTTTTGCTGTTCAATTTATTATTTATTTATTCTCAACAGCTCTGGTGAAATACAAAATGAGAGTGCAGAGGTCCCCAGCCACTCAGGAGGTGAAAGTCACCCAGACAAGGCTCCCTTTGGTTTGATGTGGCACCAGCTGCACATGGAGTTTTGTAATTCCTGTGTCTTTTAAATGATTATTGTACTTCAGTGACTGCCAAGGGGTATTTAAAATGTTCTATTCACGCTGTATTACTCATTCCAGTGAACTTAACAAATCATAAAAGTAGTAGTGGCAAGGTACATGTTTTATCTGATTGGCTCTTCCATCGTGATTTAAAACAGGATTTCATGATTTCTGCAGAGGAGGAAATAAAATCTGCATCACACCGAGCCGAAAGGAGGCTGTGTACAGACGCACCTCAGCATCGTTCAATATTTAATGGTGTTACTTAACAATCTTTTGCTGAAAAAAGGCTTTTCTCACTGCAAAGCTTCTCAGTGGTGATGATTTTTCTCCTTCCTTCTGGAAAAAATTTCAGAAGAAATGTTAATATTTTATCAGGTTGCTGTTGGACTAACACAATTGCCTCTGTGTTCTCAGTATATACCTTCCTTAAAGCATTATTGAAATGGCTGGGGGCTGAGCATGGTTCAGAACACAGAAAATTAGTAAAATATTAACTATTTAAAAACATGTCAGTATTTTATAATGCATTATTGAGAATGTCATAGAAAACTCATCAAAGCTATAAGCCAAGTTGAATCAAGCTCCCACAAAACATAAATTGTTAATTGTTGCTCAGTTCCCAGTGACAGTATAACACTGCAGGCATGAGCAAGAAAAGAAAGACTAACCCTGGAGAAGTCCAGAGAAGTCCTGTGTTTCTGTCAGTAAACGGTAGTTTACAGGAAAGGAAAAACCCAACATTTTGGGGCTATTTAAAGAGTAATAATAGAATTGCACGAGGTGCAGCAACGCTTTGGAAAGGGGCTGCTAATTGTTCTAAAAGGCCTTTGATATAGTCAGTGGCCCATTTTCCAGGCAATTCCTTCCAGCTCATCGTCTCCCACGGCATGGGAGTGTTCTGGATCGTGTGGGAGTGGAGGAGCCAGGTCCCCAGGCAGCGGTGCCGCTGGCAGGGGCCAGCTGGGCAGTGCTGTCACAGGGCAGGTGCTTTCCTTACAGGTCAGTACTTAACCTGAGGATGTTTTACCTTGCTTAGCTCATGAGCAATCCAAATACCATGAGATCTGTTCTGCACACTGTTTCTTTCACTTGGATTTCACATTCTGTCTGTGTTAATACACCTTGGGTTTGTTGGGATGTGTGTGGTACTGGGAATCACAGGAAGACATCCCTGAGGAGGACAGCAAAAGAAGGAAAGAGGTAAAGAAAATGAAACCTGAAGCATTTGTGGAAGTAAAGTTGCTCAGATTTATACTGTGTCAGGGTCACTCAGCAGTGTGTGAGTCCCACCTGCGTGTGACACTCACCTGTCTGGCCAGGTGGCAGGGAGAGAGAGCATCCAACAGACCTGAAGTTGAGAGCTGGGGATAGAGTGAGACACAGGAGCTTTCCACAGCCTCCATGGGAATAAGGGTGTTCAGGTGAGTCACATGGGTCTGAGTCAGGCCCAGAGCCTCTAATCTCTGGGGCATCTCCCGAGCAATGCTGTCCCTCCTGTTCCACCACACCACAGGCCACTGCAGGGACAGGAGCTCTCCCTAGCGCTCCCTGGGCTGCTCACCCCTTGAGGGAGGAAAAACCCCAGACCCAAAAGACTGGTGTAATTAACATTCAGACTCATCTTGCTTGGTCTCTTGTCTCTGGAACTGGCCAGAGTGGAAAATTACCTCCTTCTGTTGGCCTCTCTATAATTCTATGTAATTTGATTTCTCCTGGTTCTTATATTACGGTGCATAGGGAACAAGTATCAGCTGTCCATCTTCTCCAGAGATTTGTGCTCTTACAGGCTCATAAGCCCCTCCTTCAGTCCCTTTCCTGCTGTGAACCTATAGCACACCCAGTCCCTCTAAGCTCTCCAGCTTTCCTTAACCTGTGGGACCTTTCAAACAATCCATTTCAGTTCTAAGCAGTGCCTTTGCAATCCTCATCCTCTTTTCCTCCCCTCCCAGCCCGTTACAGGGCGGCTCTTTGGGAGTAAGAGCCCTGACAAACACAACCCTGAGACAACAGACCTGCACCTTCCTGTAAAGCACTTTCTGGGTGCAGATTTGGTACTTGCAGCATTGGGCTACCCCACTAAATATGGCTTTTCTTAGCCCATGTCTTGCTAAAGCTGGTGTGCCACCTCAAGAGCTGTCACCACACCACCCCAACACATGGCCATGGTGGGATACTCCGTATGAGTTTGAAATGTTTTTACTGAGGGCACAATTCCTCATCCAGGATCCTGCAAGGGTATTTTTGGCTGGCATAGCCCCAGAGAAAATCCTGCGCCAATGCTTTCTGGAAGGAAGGGGGAAGGAAGGGAGAGGTCAGCTCGAGCTCTGGAGCCCTTCCCCCTGGGAAGAGGAGCACAGGAATTTGGGTCTCATGGAAGTTTCCAGATTGTTGCCTGTATTGCTCATTCTCTGCAGGATTATCAATAGGTAATTTGCACTAAAATCCCTCTCTGCCGACCTTTAAGGAGATATTGCTGTGTTCAAGCTCCCGAGCTCCGGGAAGGAGCCCAGCTTCTGTAAATCCTCTATCATTCCTGCCCCAAACAGTAAGCAGCACACCCACCCCACCCGTCCCATTGGAATTCCAAATCACGAATGCATATCTCGTTTCAGGGTGGAGATTTCTCCTGCACTTTGGGTTTCGTAACCCCAGTGTTTGGGTTGCAGCTGACAATCATTTCTCCTGTGTCTGCAGGGCACGGAATGACTTCTCCCATTCCAAATGCCAAGTGCAGCACAGTAGATTTGTGGAGGTTTATCCAGGTTAGGACAAGTCCTCCTCCTCCTCCTCCTGGCAGGTTTTGGATGCAGGAGGACAGATTTTCTCACACAGGCTGCTGCAAGAGGAATCATTATCCTCAGCCTATCACACTTGCTAACATCTTCCACTTTACTGTCATTACTTTTCATCTCCAACTGGGATTATGAGATTAACCAGTCAGTGTGCACAGGGACTCTGCAGAACAGCAGGGAGGAGGCATAACAGTCCCACAAAAAATCAGATTGGAGATGGGCTTTAAGGTCCCTTCCAACCCAAATCATCCCACGATTCCATGATTCTAGGAGCAAATCAGGAAGGAGAGGGACTTTAGAACTACTCCAATATAAAAGTCAAGTGCAGTCAGTCAGGTACTGTTAATTGAGATCCTACTGACATAACTCAGGAGATTTAGATACATTTTAGTAATTTTGTCTAATCAAAATCAATTCAACTGGCTTTTCCAATCACTAAAATTCTTGATTTGAAGAGCTTTTTGAGCCCTTTGCTCCCAGGCAGTTGGTAAATGGCTCACACCAAGTGAGGGGCTGTGCTTGAACACTGTGCTCAGGAAGGTGGTGCCTGAAGCAGCACCCAGATGTTGGGTAATTGCAGCTGGACATTTACAAGTGCCAGTAACTGTATTGTTCACTCCTGAAGCTTTGCTCTCACTCACAGTGAGGTCCACTAGTTCTATGAAAAGTCCAGGTGAGCTCACACGAATATTTAGGGAATCATGTATATCTTAATTTGTCTGATGGGATTTCTTACAGCTCTGGTGTACTCTGATCTGGTTTTTCATCCTCTGTTGTAGCACTTACAGATTCAGAAATTAGAACTATTACAGCCATTTCCATCCACTCCCATCTACTAAGGAACACAGAATATAGTGGTACTTTTGAGAGAAATGTAGAGGTTGATGGGGAAAATCATGGGGGTTGAAATTAGGAAAGCTAATTTGATGATCCAACCCTCCTTGCAGTGATGTCAGTTTCTGTTAATAATTGAGGTACATTATTAGGGCTATCCCTACTTTTAATATCATCTTTCTAAAGGAGAATTCATTCACTTACCTCAAATCCAGACAATATCAGGATTTTGATTCTTGTAGGATTGAGGGCAGGTCAAACTCACAGTCCCACCTGACCATGTCTGAAGGAGAAACAGGAGCGATCCCCAAGACATGGCCTTCAGGCCCTTTAAAGTGTGACAAACATACAATTAATAACAGACAAACTACTTCAGTGAAGTGGCAAGAAACCTCAGCCCCCCATCTTTGTTCCTGTCCAAAAGAGAGATTTTGGATCTCCCTCTCTCAAAAGCAGCAATGAGCTTTACCATTTCTGTACTTTCATTTCAGCTGTGTGACTTCAGACAATACTGACAGGTGTTCCTGAAAGGAGGTGTAAGAAGTTTTCAACCATTTCCACACAGGGCTATAAAGATTTGGGAGAAAAGTGACTTTTTGTGGTTTCCTTCAGGTGATGTCCCCAAATCAAATCTTTTAGGAAATACCTGCTCTTGAATAAAAGATGCTCATTAGAAGAAGGATAATATTAACCTGGAGACCCTGGAAGATCCTCTGGCACAGAAAGCAACAGCATCCCTCTGAAAGGGGTGAAAGATTCGGCTCCAATCCCACGAAGTACTTGCCAGGATGTGGCACCCATCCCATCAGCTCACACTGAGGCATTTGGATATTCCTGTTCAATGAGCTGTTTGGTTCCATTTGGGTTTGTATTGTTTTTTTAAAAATTTCTGGGCATTCAACCAAACCATCACAGCACAAGTTATTGACTGAACTTCCCGAGGAGCCTTAACCCACAGGAATACTGCAGCAGTGGATACTGCATCAATAAAATTGCAGAATGTTAATGTGTAAGTGTTTCACTAGGATTTCTGTGAGTATGACTGCTGTAGGGAAATGAATCAGTTGTCTGTGCTTAGCAGAATTATCTTTATAAACAGTTCACTTGCGGGGCATACCATGAGAGCAACCATGTGCAAAACAGCTAGAATATTTTCCCTCTATTCTCTTGTGCTGTTTGTCTAACTTCAACTCAAGCTGCCCAACATTTCCCCAGAGCCTGGGGATGAGTTGGGAAATGCAGGGTCTCTCTTCAAAACACAGATTCAGAACAGTCTAATAATTAATTACTTAGGATTAACAGTACAAGAGAGTTCTGGTGTAGGGTAAGAAATGCCAGTTAAGAATATCCATATTCCAAAATACTCCTGGAGGCACTCAGTGTGAGTCTGTTGAGGAGCCCAGCAAGGCACTTCCCCCTTGGCTGTAAGGCCCACATGGCGCCCTTGGCCCAGCGTCCCCCAGCTGGACAGGCTGAGCACCACAGAGGAGGGAAGAAGAAGAGGGAACAGACAAAACAGAGCAGAGGGAAACAAGAGGGATTAGTTAGAGGAGAACTGGGAGGAGAGTAGTGAGCAAAAGGGTGAGTAGGAGGAAAATCAATCTGAGCTGTAGGCGGGTAAGAGGTACATAAAGCCATGAAGATGGTACCAGATTCGACTCGTGAGTCAAACACTGAAGCATAGAACAAGTCTACAAAGGGTATCCCAGATTGTTCTAATTCACACAAAAACTTGGGGAAATAACCCCTCTGCCAGAGATCTGTTACACAAACCCAATATTCACCATGTGCAATAAGTCATGCGCAAAGGTGAGTTATGGGCCTGATGCACATATGTGGGGTCAAGTGGTGGCACAGGTTCCAAACGTTCCCAAAATACAAGGAAGGAATAGAATGGGATTAAGAATTGTGCAAAAATGTAAAAACTGAGATTATTTTGAAAGGTCTTACCCTGAAGAAAGAGGACTTTTTATGGTTTATACTTACCGAGCCAGCTTAGGCTCTGAAGAGGAATCAGTTCAATCCACTCAGCCTCTGAATTACACTCATGGACATTTTTCATTAATCAACCACAGAGGGAGTAGAGACACTTACCCCGGCAAACCAAAAATGGCCACTGCCAGATCATATGAAACCTGTGATGTTTTATCTTGCCTTAAAACCTTATCTGCCTTACTATTTATTTCTGTAAGATTACACTTCTTTATAGCACCCTCTAAACTTCTTGGGGCCATGGATGAAATTCAATCCTGAACTGGCTGAACATCATGTGGAGACTGTTCTTCTGGTGCTTCCATATTCATCTCCATCTGGTATGCTGGGAAGAAGAGCCAGAAGGATGCAGTGAGTGACACCTCTTCTTGCCAGAAGACCCTCCAGGTAGCAGCTCATGCCAATGGCAGAACATGCTCTCCAGGGAGGGGATCACATACCTCACATACTCAAACCACCCTCAAAAGAGCAAACTCCTTCTCTGACACAGAAAGATGCAGAGATAAATCTTCATCAGCAAGGAAGACACACAGATCTGTCAGAAACACCATCTGAGGCTACCTGAGGTTCAGCAGATTTCTGTACCAAACATGTTTTGCTTGTCTGTTCATAAATTCTGAACACAGTCGTTTCTGCTGACACTCACGGGGATGGTAACACATGGCAGAGGGAAGCTGGGGACAGCACAGCTCCATCCACCCAAGTCAGGCTCCTCAGAGCTTCTCTGGCAAGACAACAATTTGCAGGAATTCTGAGAGCAAGAGTAGGAAATAGTAATCAACCAAAACCTAAACGTGTTGTTTTTCCGAGGGTACAGGTTGAACACTGCAGGGAACCCAATTCCCAACCTCCCCAAACGAGAGTCAGGAACAGTTCTCCAGAGATGTGATAAATTATTCTGAAGTAAGGCTGATAGCATGGCATCTGTGTGAGCCTGTGCAGCTACTTTTCTTGCTGAGTGGGAGGAGGATTAGTAGAGAGAGAAAAAAGACATCAGTGAAGGTATTCTGTGTTGTCAAAAGCTCCAGCACGTGTAACTCTGTGGGTGGCTGCACATCCTTACGGAGTCCCCACGGATTGCGGCGGGGCTGTGCCTGTTTTCTCATCAGCCAGAGCTGGATGCATCCTCCTGTGGGCACACACCTATAACAGGAATATATTATGGATTTGTTTTGGTCCAAATAGCAGCACTTTTGAAGAAGCTGCACAAATTTCATGCAGATGTGCCTACATCAAGATTGCTGATATTTTTATAGACCAACATACACAAAGCATAAATCACATTTACCAGCAATCCAGTGCTTAGGCATTTCCACTGTGCTTACTTTGGGAGTTTAATCAAATGAATGCTATCACCATCTAACATCATTAATCAGCCATTTTGAGCAGTAATGGGGGCTTAAAGTAGGATGAGTGAGTGAATTTCTAGTTAGCTCACACTTCTCTGCATATTAATGTCAAGTGTTGAATAGAATCATAAAATATCCTGAGTTGGAAGGGACCCACAGGGATCAGCAAAGTCCAACTCCCAGCTGGCCAGTACGACGTCTCCCTGCCCTCATTCTGTTTCAAATCAATCTTTGCCACAGCTCTACATGAGCTCTGCTCAGTGATTCATTTTCTGGAACACTTTCCCCTTTGTTTCAGGCTTCAAGCCACATCTATAGGGAACAGCATTTTAACTTCCATAAGGCACCTTCCTTGGTACACAGAAGAGGACAAAGACCAAGAGGATTTCTTTTTCCTGTGTATATGGAGCCTGCAAAAGAACCATGTAAGCTTTAAGCCAGGAGAAGAAGAAGGATGCTGTGACAAGTTATATATATATGTGGCCACTTTTTTGTAATGCCTCTATAATATATATATATAAAAAGATATATATACGTACATATATATATATATACATACATACATACATGTGTATATATATACAGCCACGGCTGTTGGTACAGGCCCACTCTTGAACACGTTACATAAAATGACATTGCGAGGTGGCTAAAAGCAGCAACTTCCCTCAAAAACAAACAAACTGACTCACTTTCACATGTCTCTGGTAAAACAGAGGGATGCTGCTACGTGATGGATAAACCCTGTGGATCCTGGGGACAGCTGCCTTCCCAGTCCCAGCAGAAACGTGTGGTCCCATGGCAGGACCTGGCCGCTCACAAGTGGCTTCTTACCTGTTCCCACATGCAGGGAGCCATTGCTGGAACTGTGTGCACAGAGCTGGGTGTCCTCCTTGCAAACTACTCCTGCAATAGAGAAAAATATAACAATCCACATAACCTATTTTTCCTTTGATGTCTCAAACCTCTGTTTCCCTGCCCAGACAGGCTGCCCATGTGGTGAGAGAGCAATTGTAGGGCAGAAAAAGCCATTAGGAGCATCTGGATGCATACCCTGCAGCCACAATTTGTCTTGGTGTTCTTATTTTCTTCTCCTTAATTGTATTCCCTGCCTGCTGGAGTGTGAGCAGCATTTCAGTCACTGGAATCACTTTACTAGGACATATCACTTGGAATTGCTTCAGAGATGATTTAATCTTTGTACAATGCTTTGAATTTGTAAGTAATATTATTGCTATGATACCTTGCTCTCTCCTGGAGGATTCCCCTGCTACTGCAAATTTTCACGGAATTACAGCTAGAATTGCCTGGTAGACTGGTTTCTCTCATCTTTTTTTTCAGGCCAGCCAGTCAGGAGAACACCAATGTGCACTATCTGGGATAACATCCCAAAGAAAACACTCGCACAAAGGGCTCTGAGTAATGTTGTAGTAATTCCTGATCACAGAAGTGCCTTTAGGGAAACACGAGATGGATTCCCTTTTTAAACCACATAAAATAATAGCAGGGTTTTGTTGCTGCTTTAGTCAAGCCAACATACATCCCCTTCCCTCAGAAAGTATGAAAACAGCAAATTACCCCAAATGGGCCCGGTTTTGTGCAGACAACAATGCAAGTCATAAAATCAATAATATCCCAAAACAATTGCCCAGATCTGAACAATGGGATACACTGGGTGAAAGCTAAGCAGGAATAATGCTCCCTTAAGGAAAGACTCATCACACATCACAGAAGACAGAATGCAGCAAGGAAGAGTGACAGCCAGAAAAGCCTGAATTTTGATTTGTGGCAACACAGACTCATAGGGATTAAAAAAAAACAAAAACAAAAACAAACAAAAAAAAAAACCCAAAAAAACCCCAAACCTTCTACTGTAAAATAAATCCAAACCAAACCCCAAACAAAAAAACCACAACCACAAAAAACAAACAAACAAACAAACACCCCCAAAACCCAAACAAACAAAAAAAAACCAGTCAGGAAAAGAAGACTTTCTAAGTGTACTCTGATGGGAATATTTCCATGTTCAAAAGGGTCCAGAGACTAATCTGTGAGCAAAACTCACCTTCCCACTGAAATTCCAAGTGGGAACCTGAGAAGGAATGAAGTGCTTGAACACCTGCACAGCTCCAGGACTAAATCTGTTCAGCTCTTCCGGGGAAAGGAAATTCAGAAAGGAAATACAATGGAAACAGGCACAGAACTCAGGTCAGTGATTTTTAGTTCCTCAGTCTTATCCTTCATTTGCAAGACCATGTGTATATTCTACTCCTCTGAATGTATCACTGAACTCGGCAGCATTTGTCATTTCCCAGATCCCAGTAACTCCATTCCCTCCTGCTTCCTAAACTAATCCTGAGTGACAGCATGTAGATCTAATGCTTTAAAAACATTATTTTAAAGCCAAACGTGCTCCGTCAGGAACCGCAGCAAACCTGGAAGCAGCAGGTCAGTCCATGCTGTTCCGCAGAGCTCACGCCGGGAATTCAGCGGTGTGGTTCCCCATCTGTCGGCAGGAGCAAGGAGTAACACCGGAGCTCCTCAGGAAAACAGATTCGGATTCAGACGGAGTCAAGGGCCCCGTTCTGTGTTCCTTAGAAACGTCAACCCCTGATTTCACAGCCTGGGGAAAAGAGCTGCTCTCCACGTGGGAAACGTCCCTGCCATGCTCGGTAGAGAGGTTTTACAGGAACATGGACTTGTATAAAATCCATGAGTATAGATTTGATGGATCACAGCCAGAAAGGGGAATGCACAGGAAATGACACTTTTGAATAGCTGGAGTAGGAAAAATCTCCGCACCTCCATGTCCTTGCTGTGAAATTTGCATTAGGATTTCTGTATATCTGTAAGCACGAGGGGAATAACGAGGCACGCTCCAAGTGCAGTTTAGCAGTCACTGCTCCGTCGTTGTGGAATTCTCTGCTGAGCTGCACTAACCCCAGCTATGGTAATTAACAATTCCGTTGGCAAGGAGCCTGATTTAAAGCTGAGCTCTCTCCAGCAAGTGCCAAACATGAGGCAGGAAAGTACCTGGGCAGAGAAAAGCTCCCTGGAGAAACCTGTACACAAACACACAAGCCTCCTGCTAATCTGTTCTTAGAAGAAATTCTAAGGTTCTGGCACAACGTGAAACCAGCCCTTTTGTTGATTTAGTGAACAATATTCCATCTGAAATCACAGCACTGTGTGAGGAGGCACGAAGGCACAGGTATCCCTCTGCCCTGAGGGTTATCTCTGGAACTGTGGCTGCTATTGATTTGTTGGTTCCTTCTCTTTTAGATATCGATGTTAGGAAATTGAAACTTCCAAGATCTGGGCTCAGCCTTCTTGACACTGAAACAGGGCTTTAGCCTTGGAAGACCTCTAATCTATCAATTTTGTCTGAAAGTTTTTAATTTAAATGGGGGAGGGAAAAAGGTAGAAGAGGAAGAGAAGGAGCAGTGTGACAGAAAGGAGTGTATTTTTGACTAGGACGTTGTTATTTTGGGGCAAAGGGGCCCAAGTGAAAGATGAGACTGAGGAATAAAGGAGAGGACAGAGAAGAAAAGTCCCAAAGCAGAACTGGAAATACCTGCTGGGACTCACCAAGGTCAGGGTCTGAGAGGGGCAGTGGTGGATCCTCCTCCTCATGGCCCCAGTGTTTGGAACAGCTGCTGTTTCCCTCAGACATGGACCTGTACTATGTAAGTGTAAAACTAATATTTGGGCTGGGCCATTAATCACTGTTAAGGGGCCCTTTTATCTCCAGTAAACTACTTCCTGACAGTGTGTCCTACAAACCAGGCTTTGCATATGGCCTTGTGAATACTGAAGTGAAAGCCAAATGTTCAGCCCTGGACAGGAATTAATATCCTGCACAGAACGGGAATTGTCAAAGGCACAAGTAACCTCTGCTGCTTTGTTAAGCTAAAATGTTCCTGATTTTAATTAACTTTGGTTTTATTCTAGTGTGAGGAATTTGAGGCAGGCAGTGAAACAGAAAAGTGCTGAAAGACACAGCTCTGGAACTCAGCATCACATTTTTGGTCTAGGAAAACTGAGTCTGTTTGAACAAGACTTTTCTGGCACAGGAAAATTGAGTATTGTTGCTGCTGAAAAAGAAGCCAGGTGATCTCTCCAATACCTGCCAGTCCAAAACAAAGATCACTTTTAGTACAGAGCAGCTGCCCATCATCACTTTAAGAGACAGGGAGTATTTTCCTTTTTTGTATATTTAATCAGATCAGTAACCATACCTGTGTTTCACTTGCCCTAAACTGCATTATTTGTGAACAAATGTGCATATGGCAGAACAATACTACTGTCATCCCTATATATGACCGCTTTATCTCTTAATTAATTTATCTGTTAATTAATGAGCAAAACCATCACTTAACAATATCACTCCTGAGCATCTCTCAACTCCCCAGTCCTTCCTCAAAAGGATTTGGGAACCAGGAGTCCATTCCATTCAACAGCTTTTAAAAGGCCAGAAGGTTAAAATCCTGTAGCCCTTCCAAAGCTCTCTGTAATGCTGTACAGTCCAGTGAATAAGGAGGGAGAAAGCAATCTTGTCACTTAGAACAACGCCAGGAGGGAGGTCCCAGCTATCACCAGAGCTTCGTCGCATCCTTCCCCCGGGCTGGACCCGCACCTCGGCACCTCCCGCGGGTGCCAGAACTCCCGGCCTCGCACGGCAGCATCTCCCGCGGGCCAACAGTCGCCGGAGGGTCCCGCCGCCCCCGAGCCCGANGCGGGGCGGTGGCGCGGGGGGCGCGGTGCATCCATCGGCACCGGGTTCGTCCAGCGCCACCTCCGCAGGTGCCGCGCTCGCTGCGGGCAGGGGATCGGGCAGGGCTGTGTGCCGGCCCGCCCCGCCGCACAGGAGGGGCCGGAGCTGACCCTGGGTGTACCCGGAACGCCTTCGCCTCCGTTCTCTCTCCTTCCCAGAACATTACCTGCTCGGAGCGGGGACCCCGACGCGTTGTTTTGGGGGGTTTAAAGCCCGGCGGGACAGCGCGTCCTGCAGCGCCGACCCGAACCCCGCGGGAATCAGCGTCCCCCTCGCTCCCACCCGCGGGACGTGCGGCCGGTGATCGTCGAACTCAGCGCAGTCTCTCCAGTCTGGAAGTTTAAGGAAAGCGCAGGATTTTGCTGGGAGGTGAGGTAAGGCACGGGGAGCTAGCGGAGCTCGGCTTTTTCCGGTCTCCCCAAGCCCCCCGGGCACTGACGCGCTGTCGTGGCCTTGGGCTTGTTGCCCTGCTCCTGGTTTTCCCCCCCATATCTATAAGTGATGAAAACAGCCTTCAGGGCTGCGGGGTGATTACTCATTAGGCAGTGTTTGTACAGTCATCAGAGCAGCAATAGGTTTCTGCATTAAGGAACACTAATTCTGCAACAGAAAATACTGGAAAAGTTACTTGTGAGGTCAGTGACTTGCTTGGAAAACAAAACAAAAACAAAAACAAAAACAATCGGTGTCTTGATCCTGTTACCTCATGCTTCGTGCCTATAGCTTAAATAGCATCCCTTTCTTGGAGTTGGGATGGAGCTGTGCTAAATGGAGCAGCTAATGGAGCATTTCACCGCTGGCTCGGGTGTCAGCAGGAGCAGTTTGAAACCGAAGAGGCCAAACTGCACCGGCAGTTCTGGCAGGGAATGGTGCTGGTAATGAATAACAGCACGGGGCGTGTGGTCTCCGGGGTGAGGGGTGTCTCGGTGCATGGCTGTGGAGAACCAGGGCCGCTGGGACTTGGGGTGGCCGCCTGGCCCTTGAGGAGTCCCCACCTGTGTGGCTGCTGCTGGAGTCCCTGGATTTACCTCTCTGTAAGTGTTTCTGCTGGCTCAGGCTCGCTCACAGTTTTCTGTTTGGTTGTGGGTTTTGATTTGTCTTTCTCCTCAAAGCCTGGTTTAGAAGTTGAGTAGTATTTGGCCGTTTTGAAGCTTTCCTTGTCAGCTTCTGCACTGGTGTTCACCTTAGAGTGTGGTTGCTTTCGTACTTGTCCCAGGCCTGTGTTTATCTCTGTGTTAACTTGTAGGTATCATAGAGATTATTTTTGGTAACTTCTAAACTGTTCTCACTTAATTCTGCCATATAAGACAGCGTGTGAATGTTCTGGACCTTTGCTTTGGAGTTTGGGATGGTGAATTCCAAAAGCCACTTGCACTGAAGCTATTTTAAAATGGGCTGCAATTTATTTCCCTGCTCTGTTGTCGGTGTGGCTGTTGTTTGAGGGCCGAGTAATGACATCGGCCCGAGCGTGAAGCATTGCCTGCTCTTAAACGTGGGAAGGGGATCGGTTGGTGTTGTTTCAGATGAGGGGTTTTGATGTTCTTCCTCGGCGTGGGCTTTGTCAGGCTCTGTTAAATGAGATGCTTTGTGCAGCTGTAATTGAATGCAGGACGTTGGCCAGGAGCTTCTGAAACCCAACCCTGGCTCTGTCAGTGACTTACCCAATGGCCTTGGGCAAATCACTTAACCTCTCTTGTTTCTTTGCTTGTCGGGGTGAAGGGCATGATTCTCATTCAAGACTGATTCTCTGCGCCCTGCTCGGCAGGTGCCGAACTCTGTGACAGCACTGCTTTTTGACAAGTTTACAGAATCCCTCTGGAACGTGTGCTGGGTTTTCCCCACGTGTTCTGGTATACACTTGAAATATGTTTTTCATTTGACAATTTGACAGTTGGTGGTGATAGGAAAGATGTGCTCTAATGCCTTTACAAACAGAGTATGGGTGTCAATGTCTTTGAAATGTCTCTACCAACCTCAAGCCACAGGTTCGTCACAGAGCCCAGACAGTTTGACTCCTGGACCTTAGGGTAATAGGACAAATGGGTCCACACAAAGTCTCTGCAGAAGCCAGGTAGGCTGAACTTCTGAACTTTGGGGTAAAATGACAGGTTCAAGGGGGAATATGTGGTAGGCGGTTCAGAAAGGCTGCACCTTCCTGGTACCTCAGCCGATGGGGAAAGGAAGAGGGCAACATGCAGCTGGGAGTTCGGGATGAAAGGAGGCTGCACCCTCCAAAACCTTGAGAGAGAAACCCCACGGGGGTGTGCCCCAGAGGACTCTCTCCTTTTATTTGAATAAAGTTGCAGGACTCCTCTGTCTCCTTAGTGGACACTGGCTTTTCATAGCGTGATTTTTCCTGACAATGGGCAATTTCAGCAAGTTCATGGGTGCTCTTGGGCACAAAATGCTGCACAATGATGTGCAGGGAGATTTAGAACAAAGCATTAAAAGAAAAAAGGGAGTGAGAAGAAGCAGTGTAAGGAAAACAGGGAACAAATCAAGGAAAGAACCATTTGCTGAAGTGATGTCCCTGAGAGGAGGGAGAGGAGAACTAAGCAGAAATCTCTCTTTTTCTTCAGAAATTTTGCAAGGCAAATTAATTTCACGATTTTTCTAAAGAGTATTTTTTTGTTACTGAATGTACACACGGTGGAAGTCAGCAAAAAACCATTTTCTATGTTGTTTCATTGCAGATGGAGGCTGATTTGAAGCTGATCACAGGGGATTCTCCATGAGCAGCCAGCATCTGTGATGCAGTCTGGGCTTCAGTCACACACTTCATTAGATAAAGGTCAGTTTAGGAAAATGGCTTCAGTGTCCACTGTAGATGCTGCCAGAAAAGGTGTATTCATGAATTCTCCAACCTTGGTAGCAGGAAGTAACCTTTGTTTTGTCCAGTTAAAAATATATGCTGGTTTTGATGGTGAGGGTGATAGCTAGGAAAAAAACTCTCTATAAAGTTCCAAAAATCTTCTACTCCAAACAGTGCAGTTTAAAGGTGCACAAAAATAATTCTTTTTTTCTCTACTAACCTCAAGATAGGCTGTTGTACAATATGAAACTTGAGAGAAAGGTAACACCCTCTAAGAGGCAGGTTGAAACCCCTTCAGAGTGGGCTGGAACCTGCAGTTTGAGCAAAGGTTACCAACCCTCTTATCTTCTGCAAAGATAGCTTGCCTTGCCTTGGACTTTAAATGATGGCACTCTGCAGACCTGTTAATGAGAAATCCTAGGGCAGATAACGGGGAAAGTGATGATTTTGTTTCTGCAATGGCCCATCTTCAACCATTTTTGCGTAGCCTCAGGCAGCTGGACCTGTAGGTTGTGGGTCTCTTTTTCTCGGGGTGATTTTCTGTTAAATTCTTGGTGTCTAATTAATCTCTTCCTTGTGTCAAATCCTGTTGGCTCATCTGTATAAATTAATTATATTGGAATGTCCTTCATACTTTTTTTCATACAGGTTTTAATAAATAGCTACACTGGGGAGTACACAATAGCCTCTGCTTTTTATTTTTATTTTTTTCCCCGAGATGGGACTTGAACATTTGTCAGCAGCATAAAACTGTACTCTCTCCTCTCTCCAGCGGGTTTCGGGGTCTTGGTGTCTCAGCTTGCTTGAACGGGTCTGCAGTGTGTGCTGGGCAGGAACAGTTACGTCCCTGCAGCCGAATTTGGCAAGAGCAGCTTTTTAAAGTAAGATTTTCAGAGCTTGGTGGTGCCAGAGTGTTACAGTTTTACCTCCTGGTGGTGCCGGTAATTGGGGTCATTATGGCATCGGAGGAGGGACTGGGGTGGTTCCTTGCAAAGGAAAGGTCTGTGGGTGTTGCAAGATTGGCTGTGCACAATAGCAATTTAAAAGTCTCTGGGAGCTGGAATTAGTCCTTAATGCTCAGAGTTTGTACAGCCTCCAGAGCAGTTGTAGGTGCCTGTGTTAAGGTAGTATTGTGAGTCAAATAGATACACTTTGTATTTAAAAATAGTGTGTGTAAAACAAGTGTAAAATGAGGGGCTGGGTGCACGGCAGCACTCGATGGTGCAGCCAGGCTGACTCACCTGGGATCTGTCACTTGCAGAACAGGATCCCCAAGGATTTCTCATGTTGCAGGGAGGGCTGGAATCTTCGATGGTTCTGTTGTGTGAAGATCTCGGGTATGACATCTTGTGGTATCCTGGATTGTGTGAGTGCATGACTTGCCCTTGAGCATTTTATCTGCAGCCATACTGGAATCACTCCAATTTTAACCTTTTGGGGGTGATTCTGAGTCACCCCCTGTTAGGCACATGCGGGAGGTTCCAGTGGGAACTGTTTCCAGGGTCACAGTGCAGGGAAGGTGTGTAGGGTCAGGAGCTTGGTTTGATTACCTTACGCTCTCGAGCCTCAGCTGGCTCAAAGTAGATACCTGAACTTCTGAGCTCACCTTTCTCCGGGGTATTCCAGGAGCTGGGCTTTACCTTTCTTAGGGTGCATGTGACAGCCAGTGTGTTGCAGAACAAATGACTGAGAGAAATCATCCCCTTCAAGATATAATTTTTGGGTGTTCAATTACTGTAAAGTAGTCATTCAGGGAAGTGACTGAAATAACTCTACAAACTCATCAGCTTTAAGCATGTAATTTGCATGGCAATCTACCTGAAGCTCAGTAGTGTTTGGAGTGAAGGTTGTTTCCTTGGCCCATTTGTGCTGATTCATGCTATTTTAACTGCTGTTTTCTTTTCCTCTCCAAATGTCATAAAGATTAGCTGGAAGGTTTAGTTGTTCAGAAGACCCTTCTATCTGCCTGTCCAAGCACTTATTACCTGTAACATTTCGTATCTGCTTTGAGTAATCAGTGATCCAATCTCACCTATTGGAAGCAAATCCAGTTTATGATTTGCCTGTTTCCCTGCAGCAGCTCTGGTTCCAGGGAGATGAGTTGCTGAGTACATTTTTAATGAAGGCCAATACTCTGCAAAAGCCTTTGGCTGGGATCCCTGCGGGGAGAGCAGAAACGCAATATCCTGCTGTCGAAGGCCTTGGCTTCCGACTGTGCTTTGGGGGAGTTAAAAATAACTGTAGGAGCATTAACTGGTACCAGTTGGGTCATTGTCAGGCTGGAGGGTGGATCATGACCCAGGAGTGGATCCTGGGCTGTCTTTGCAATTCCAAACTTCAGGTCTCAAGTGCTGTTAGAGCCGTGCCTTAAACCTGTGCCCATGGATGAAGAATCATTCTGAAACCTCTCAGGGTATAAGCTGGGATATGGACTTCAGCCCCTTGAATACAGGTGTCTGCTCTGGTGGAGCCATCCAAGTGCTCTGTGGGCTCTGATTTCTCCTTTGGGTGCTGGGGTTGCAGCCCTGAGAGCGTCTGCTCGGTTGTTGCTCCCTACCAGGCTTTGTCTGTGTTCCCATTTTGGCTCTGACTCTCCGTTACTGGTGAGGTGAGCAGTGTGGGACGGCTGAAGATGGCAGAATAATTACTGCTGTCTCTTAGGGAAAATGTAATTGGGGTGATCATGCATCTGCCAGCAGGTCCTTGTGGGAACCCCACCCCAGAGGTTGATGTCAGACATGGCTTTCTAGTGCAGTTTTGGGAGTTTGTATTCAGCCGTCCCATAAACAGGTTTTGTTTTGCAATGCTGGGTGCTTCTCCAGTAACATGTAGTAAAGAAATAAATCTTGTATGTCTGAGGAGCAGGCTTTGCACTTAACTACTTTTTTTAATGCCAAGTTAAATCAGTGAAACATCTTGCTGTAGCTTTTTTCTCCTATTTTAACTCAAGACCTGAAGCAATTCAGAAGGATCTCTCTGAGCTACTTTTTGTACTGTTTGAGTTTGCTTTTTGATTCTTGCTTAAAATACTGATGTTGTTGTGTTCTGAAAGAACAGTGCGTGGCGAGGTTTGAGCAGCTGTTGAGCTTGGCACTGCCAGAGCGTGTGAGGTTGTGCAGAATATGGTGCCAAGGACAGGAACATGCAGGGTGTGAGCTGTGCACAGGCTGTGGTGGCCAGCGAGTGTATAATGGTGAGGCTTGTGCATTTTAATCCTTTTGCTATACATGTCCCTTGTTCTAGATGGATTTGTTAACTTTCAGGGCACTTGAGTGATCTGATTTGCAGGAAATCACCCCAGATTCTTGCAGTAGTGTCATGTGCAGTGACTCTCCAGAGAAGAATTTAGTGTAAGATTGGTTTTGGTTGTTTACTGCCTTGAAACAAAAGCAGTAAGTGGAATTTTTACAAGGTTTAATTTATTCCAGATTATCTGATGCTTGCCCTGAGGCAGGAGTAGACACAAAACCAGAGTGACTGAAGCACTGTGGAGTTTGTCCTTTTAGTAAATAAACTCGGTCAGGTATACTTAAACCTGTGCTTAATACTGTTTTGATCTCCTTTACCTCCCCATACATCCATACCGCTGTTGGATCAGCAGGATTTCCCAACTGAGGAGGCAGAGCTGGGAGCTGGGCATTGCTCCCCACCTGCCCAGGCAGTGTGAACTGATGCTTCCTCTAGACTGAAGTGGTTAATGTAAGGTCTTCTGATCTGAAACTGATCTGAAGCAGTGTGAAACCCCTGCTGTCAAGTCAGGAACTAGAAAATGAGGACCATGCAGCCAAGAACCAGCTTGTTAAAGTGTTCTCTGAGTATTTTATCAAGCAGTGTTTAACAACTGTGTTGTTCTATCTCAGGCCCTCCATGAACTGTTTCCACAGTCCTCAGAATAGTGACCACATCAAAAATCAGTAGTGGCCTCCTCTCTTCTTGCCATGTTTGTTCCTCTTTAATTTCTGCTATGTGTTTCCTGCATCCAGGTGCTGCTGGGTGTGCGCTCCCCTCTCTTACCTGCTGCCTCAGGATTAGTTGGCATCTCTGCTGCTCCGTGCTGTCAGTTCCTCCCATCTCCCCTTTCACATCGTGATCGCTCCCCACCTTCCTCTGAACTTCTGACACGGCTCTGCCATCCCAGCCCTTTTCTTCCAGACTAGGTGTCAAGAAACTTAACTCTAAACCAATTTGTCAGGCTGTCACTGGAGGACTCCTTTGCCCCGGGTCCCACAGCAGCTCTCATCTCTCTCCCGACTGTGGGAGCTTTTCTGCAGGCTCCCGGCCAGCCCCGGGCACCATTCCATTGCCTCCTGCAGAATGCTAATGGTGTGCCCGCAGCACAGAGCACTTGTGCTGCCTGCAGGGTAACACTTAATGAGATCTCCTTTCTTAACGAGGTTTTCCAGTCGGCAGTTTAGTTCTTTGAGGAGGGAAAGTGACTACAGTTAATTTAACCTTACCCCAGCAGATCACTTTGCTGGCATCCGTTCCCAGTGTGTTCCCAGTCGGCATCACAGGCTGCTGCTGGTGGCATTGTAGGAATTGCCATGTAGCCACACATCTGTAATGCAAAACAAAAGCAGCATGTTTTTGATATCTCGTCTAACCCTTCACATGACTAATTAGTTCATTAATCATTAAGCAGTTAATCAGTAAAGATTAATAGACTGACGGCTGAATCTCTGTGTGCCAGGGATGTGAGCTTGTTCTGGTTGTTGAGGAGTGAGAGCCAGTCAAAGAGCTGGTGGCATTTTGTGTTCTAAGGGACTGTGCGTGTGAGGAACTTGTTCCCCCCAGCAGTCCCCATGAGAGGTGTTAGCAGGACAAAAAGAGCTAAAGCACCGAAAAGAGGAGAAATAAACCAAAATGTCACAGTGAGGTATTCAGGGGCCTGAGTTGGAGCTTGAGGTGTATTCCCTAACTCCAAGGCTATTTAGGAAAATATGATCTGTCACAGAAGTCTCAGGTTCCACACCTCTGTTAGTGACCTGCTGTCATACTCCTGGCTAGTTCCATCAGGGAGAAGCCTCCAACAGCTTGGGTGGGTCTTGGGAGAAGTTGTGTGGATTCTTGTAAACTCAGCCTGGTGAGTTTGGTGTATTTTGTGGGCTGTCAGTCTGTGCTGGGCGGGCCCTGCAGCGCTGCGGCTCGGGAGTATGGCCTGCCTTGGGCTCCCTGCCAGCAGCCTGTCACTGGAGTAGCACAGTCGGTGCTCATGGAATATTTATCTCGCTCTTACTGGAGATATTAGGGAGGGGAGATGATTCAGCTTTGCAAAACCAGAGGCTGAGGGGGATGTCAGCAGGTTTGGTGCTGGCCCTGCTGGTTGCTGAGTTTGTTAGCAAAGGCAATGCCACTGTGGTGAGGCAGGTCGAGGGGCAAGCTGGGAAGCTGATGTGTAGTTCAGGATTAGGATCACACCCAGTGATGGCTGGAGACGTCCAGAGTCGAGGCACAGCCAAAGGGCACACGGGCATGGCCACAGCTCAGCTGGAGACCATCCCTCCTCTCATACAGCTCAGGGTTGAGCCAAAATGTGTCCAGGGTGTCCTCGGGTGTTTGGACACCAAGATGTGGGATCTTGCAGTGACAAACACTGATGTTCAGCCCATGGGAAGAGAGAGGAAGCGAGGCTGGTTTGGGTGAGGCCGGGCAGGCCAGAATGAAGGACCAGCTGTGCGACCTGAACCCTGGATGTCTGACCTGGTGCTTGGTGCCCGGTTCTGTGTTCCACTGTGGCCAAGCAGAGCTCCAGCTCCCGCGGCTTCTCAGGGCATGCTGTAATGGCCACTGAGAGGCACGTGTTCATGGGCTCCCCAATTCCTATGTCCTGTGTTGGGAGCACAGGGTGTTCCTGGGGCTGCAGCATGTAATTACACATAGCAGAACAGTAATGAAGGGCTGGCTGGGACAAGAACTGCCCTCTGACTCTGGTCTGTGCTGCAAAATCGAGCCCGTGCCCTGCGCTGTTCTGGGCAAACTGGTTTCAGATGTGGGGTTTGGTGACCAGCACCAGCAGAGTAAAATTAGAGATGTGGTTTCCAGCACTTGCTATGTGAGCTCTTTTCCCTAACTTGTCCAAAATGCTGGCAGGGTGCTAGCAGCATGATCTCGGAAAGAGATTCGGAGACCACCTTCGAGGAGGATTCCCAGCCCAATGATGAGGTGGTGCCGTACAGTGATGACGAAACAGAGGATGAGTTGGACGGTCCGCAGCCTGGGGCTGAACCGGGATGGAACCAAACCAGCAGGGATGCCGAGGAGAGCCGAGATCCCGGGAAAAAAGGTAACATCATGAACTTGATCTGGGGCATACACGGTCCTGGATGCAGAGGCTGAGCCCCAGGGAGCAACTGGACCTCTGTGCTTATTTGTCAGGTAGGGTTTGGAATGGCATATCTGACTCTGGAGGAGTAATTGATGGCAATTCAGTTTAACAAATGTCAGAACGAAACTCAGCTTCATTCCAACCTGCAGCCCAGTTCCGTGCCACTGCTCCTTGCGTAAAGATAATGAGCTGCATGGTGACCGCCTCTTAATTAAGGCAGGCCCTGGATGTACATGGCCTATGGCCTGGGAACTGTTCAGACAGACCTTCAGGTACTTGTTTACCCAATCCTCTGGAAACAGGCTCCAGCACAAGCATTTTGCTGTTCTCAGTGTTTTCCCTGGATTTCTGCTTGTGCAGAGCCGATTTCCACTTCACTGCTCATTTTGTAGCCTACTGAGTTTCCTGAAAGGTAAAAGGTGAGTAGGAGGAGTTCAAAGGAACCGGCAGGTACAGCCTGTGGCTGCTGCCAGCGTAGGAACATCAGTGGGAGGAGCCTTTCTGGCATCCCTGTTTGAACCTCTGCCCAAGAAACATCCGTAGCTCCCCTAAATTCCCTTTTCTCAGTGCTGCAACACGAGTATTTTCAATGTAACCAGAGCCTGTTTAATTTATACAGATTTCTTCCTGTTTGTGTGGCAACAGTTGATCACCTCTCCTTTCATAACCACCTGTTACGTGTTTTCATTTTACAAGCGCCTGTCACATGTTTAGTTTAAGGGGTTTTTTATGATGAAATCCTTTAAAGTTGATGAATTACTGAAGCAGCTTGCCAAATATTAGGTTAGTACTACAGTTTAAAGTAATTTTGAGGAGCTTCCTTCCTGCAGGTTTTACCTCAGACCTAATTTGCCAGTTTTCCATCAGTTTTATCAACACTGCAATGTTTTTGGAATGTGGTAAAGAAATGTTTGTGTAGACTTTATGTTTTCTTTCATGCCCTGTCATTTTGACAAAATTTAGTAACTTTCTCAATTCATGCTTATAATCTTTTAACTCAAAACCTGATTCTTCAAGATAAATATTTCTCTATTATCTTCTGGGCTTGTAACCAAGGTGCTGGAAATGAAAGTTGTGTAGTCACAGGAAAGGTCCAGATACGTCAGTCCAGAATTTACTCTATGGTGGGTGGAAAATAAAAAGTCTTTGCACTTGGATTTGGGTTTTGAAGTGTTAGTCACAGCCGTGCCAGTCCCCACGCCACTGCCCCTGGGAGTTTCACCCCATCCATGGGTGAAGAGGATCCCATGAAACCAGGAAGAGCACCCATTAAGGACAATCACTGTGGGCTGGAGGAAAGGGGAAGATGCTTGGCCGATGAGTCAGGAAAGCTGCATTTCGAAATCCTGCCTGCGTCATCCTTCCCAGGCAGGCAGAGCTCCTGGGATCCGGCTTCGAAACCTGGGGAATGAGTTCCCTGCATGTGGGCAGGGCCCGAGTGCGTGGCTGTGGGTAGCAGGGTGTCTGTGCTGCAGGCGTGAGGGAATGGGAGCTGAAGGATCTGGGAGGGAAGGGGGTGGCCCGTGAAAGAGCGGGCACAGAAAATTACATGATGGATGCAATTCCTGTTCCTGGGTTTTCTCACAATCAAACAAAACTGGTGGCTGAAGAAATAAAATGAGCACTTCAGATTTGTACTTTTTTATGGGTGTGAATGAAAACCATGGCACAATGTGGTTAAATCAAATAAAAAGGTGAACTGACCTCTTTGTTTCCACAAAGACGGACATCCGGGTTGGAGTGCTTAGCGCTTCAGAGGTGTCACAGAAGCAAACCAAAGGAGGGGAGAGAAGGGAATTTAGCGTGAATAAATGTTACTCTGCAGGTTTCCCACAGAACTTTCAAACGTTAAGCAACGCTTCATCCTACCTCTGAATATACTTGAGTTGCTAATAAGGAAAACCAGCCTGGAAATGTCTTGAAAAGCTTTTTTTGAGGATATGTACTATCGAGCAGGTACCAGCCTTCCTTCAGTCGAAAGTACCTTTTAAAGCTGGATTTGAGAGAAAACCTGAAAGTGGCAGATTTGTTCCCCCATGTTTATAACAATTTTTGACCCCTTTTGTCCCTTCCAGACTGCAGCTGGCAAGTTAAAGCAAACGATCAGCGCTTCTATGACCAGCCGGGCTTCAAGAGAACAATCTTCCTGTGCTTCAAGAAAAGCAAATATGCTGTAAGTTGTTTTATCCCAATGAGGTGTTAATTGTCGGGTGAATGCTTCCTTAATCCCGGTAAGATCTTTGGAACGGCTGGTGAGTGGTGTAAAAGCCATCGTTCACAATTCCTCAGTGTTTCCAGCAGAGGTGGAGGGGTGAAGAATAACTGGGTTGGGGTTTTAGAGTGGAAAATCTAGGTATCAAGAGACGTATTTAAGGTGAGATGGAGAATTATGAGCTTAAAAATATGCACTGTACATTTATGTTGGAAGGAGAAACTCTGCTGTGTGACTGATGTTTGGGTTTCTCCCACAGGGAAATGCAATTAAGACGTACAAGTACAACCCCATCACTTTTTTACCTCTGAATCTGTTTGAACAGTTTAAGAGAGCAGCCAACTTCTATTTCCTTGTTCTTCTCATATTGCAGGTAAGCAAGATGGAGAATACTCACTGTGAAGGGAGTTTGAGCTCAATAATATTTACAACACAATTCAGTGCTGTCCTGTCAGGGAATTGAGGGGCACTGTCTGAACTGCTGCAGAGACCAAACCCATCATAACAGAAACCTGCAACAAATATGGATTAGCTGGGATGAGCTATGGCAGAGTTCTGGGATGAGCAAGTTGAACAGTGTTAGAATGAACTCATTGTAGAGCTCATTAATTTCATGAGGAAAAGATGTTTCTTGAGTTCATCTCATAAATCCGAAACACCAACATAATATGTGAGCCAGTGCAATTGTTAAAGGGAAGCTGATTCCAAAGTAGGGTAACAGCCAAACTCTTCCCACAGAATTTTGTTCATATTCACAACCTGATACAAAATTCTCTGTGATGTGTTGGTTTTTTTCTCTAGTCAGATCACTATGAAATATCTCTGAATTAAGTTTGATTGATGATCTTGTACTGAACTGATTTTATTGGTCTTTTGTAGTCGATTCCCCAAATAAGTACCTTGTCATGGTACACAACACTGGTGCCCTTGCTCTTGGTGCTGGGAATAACTGCAGTCAAAGACCTGGCGGATGACATTGTAAGAACCATGTTCTGTTAATATAAAAGCAAAGCCCACCCAGTGTAGCTCATTTCTCCTGTTGTGACACAGAGCAGGGAGTACATTCTTTGCTCTGGTTTCAGGCTCGTCACAGGATGGACAACGAGGTCAATAACAGGACATGTGATGTCATCAAGGATGGAAGGTTTGTATGTTCCTCTCTGAGCTCTGTAAGTGATGATCGTTCCCTGTTGCTAAGCTTTGTCACAGATCTGAAGCTGTAGATGATAGGAAAGGTTCAGCTCTGTTCTCCACTGCCTACCTGAAAATCTAACTGAAGCTGGAAGAGAATTGCTTAAAGGAGTAATTTCAAGTTTATTCTCTGGCACTAAATCTGTGCTAAGAGCAAATTCTTTGGAGAGAAGGACAGGAATTCATAACTAGGTGAAGTGGGAAGAGAAGAGGTAGGTTGACTTCTGAGCTGTAGACCCTCAGATAAATTGCAGTTTCCCAAAAGCAAACCCAGAGCATACCAAGAGGTCAGGTTTTTTCTGCTAAGGAAAGTTCAGTATTGTAAGATTTATAGAGTGCATGGTGTTCTTGATTAAAGAGTAATAATTATTAAACTATCTTGATATTAGGTTCAAAACCACAAAATGGAAAGATATTAAAGTTGGTGATGTCATTCGTCTGAAGAAAAATACTTTCATTCCTGTAAGTGCTTTGGATACATTTGTTTTATGTTTCTGAAGAGTTCTGTAGGAATCTTGACCTGGCTTTATTTGATGTCTATTTATTTGTTTTCTAGGCTGATATTTTGCTGCTGTCCAGCTCAGAACCAAACAGTCTGTGCTACGTGGAGACAGCTGAACTGGATGGGTAAGGTTCTACTTAAGGATGTGTTGGAGTTAATTTGGGCTGAGTAGGAAAAGAGCAAGGATTGTGTACATCAGAGTCTGCTTGTTAAGCCACACCTGGGGAACTGTATCCAGCTACTGATTCCCACAATTCAAGAATCATTAAAAATTGTCCTCTGGAGTGCTACAGGCACATCAAAACTGTTGGAGAATGTGACATAGGAAGAAAGGGGGAAGGACACAGATTTATTTTTCACTTTAGTATAGGTTGTCCAGAGAAGTAGTGGTACCTTAAGTTAATTGTGTTTAAACTTCTCTCCTGTATCCATGGTTTTAATAAAATCACCTTTTTATCCTTTCTTCTTAGTGAGACTAACTTAAAATTCAAAATGGCCCTAGAGGTGACACACAGACACCTTCAGGAAGAAAGTGCCCTGGCAGACTTTGATGGTTGGTACAGTTCTACACCTAACGCTATTAAAACATAGCTCGAATAGTTTGCAAGTCAATACAAGTAAAGCTGCTTCTACAGTGGGTACAAATCAATGCATTTGGATTTAACTTGTACATTAAACACATTCTCCTCCAAATTTTCTAGGTCTGGTTGAATGTGAAGAACCCAATAACCGGCTGGATAAGTTTACAGGAACATTATCCTGGAGAAACTCAAATTATTCCCTGGATGCTGACAAGATTTTGTTGCGTGGCTGTAAGATCAGGAATACGGACTTCTGCCATGGAATGGTCATATTTGCAGGTGCGTGATATTTCTGCACTAAAAGCACACCTGAAGAGCAAAAAAGCATCTTCATCCTATAGACACCAACTGTATTTCATGTCCCAGTTTGGTAAAACTGTAATACTGACATGTGTTTGCTTATTCTATTTTTCCCTTTTTTAAGTTTTTCACTCTTTATTTTTAGGTGCTGACACAAAAATAATGAAAAATAGCGGAAAGACAAGATTTAAAAGGACAAAAATTGACTCCCTTATGAACTACATGGTTTATACTGTAAGCCTTTTCGTTTAAAATTCACATTTTAAGTGAATAGTGAATGAAAAGTTAGGCAGCTTCTTCCTGTGTGTGTGTAATAAATATGTTTTGACTTGTTCTGGCCTGATGAGCTGGGATGGAGTAGGAGGAAATCTAGAAGGTGCCTTTGTGGGAAAGGTTTGTTCCATTTCTCCTCACAAATACCTGTCATATTCCGTTCGGAACATGGGGATTTGGGATCTAAGTCGAGCAAATGTTTCTGAAGTGTGAGAGGCCTCTCTGTGCCCTGTAGATCATCGTGGTCCTTATCCTTCTGTCGGCTGGGCTGGCCATCGGGCACACCTACTGGGAGCAGCAGATTGGCAACTCCTCCTGGTACCTCTATGACACACAGGACTTAAGCCCTGCCTACCGGGGCTTCCTCAACTTCTGGGGATACATCATTGTCCTCAACACCATGGTTCCCATTTCCCTCTATGTGAGGTAGGGCAATACCTGAGCAGGTGTCATTATGTGGAACTGTGAGCTGCAGCTGGGAGTGAGAGCATTCCTTCTCTTTCATTTAGTGTGGAAGTGATTCGCTTTGGCCAAAGCTATTTCATCAACTGGGACCTGCAGATGTACTACCCTGAGAAGGACACGGCTGCCAAGGCCAGGACCACCACGCTGAATGAGCAGCTGGGGCAGATCCAGTACATCTTCTCCGACAAGACTGGAACCCTTACACAGAACATCATGACCTTTAAAAAGTGTTGCATAAATGGGCAAAGATACGGTGAGTCTGTGCAAAGCCTGTGCAAAGGAGGAGGAGGAGGACTTTTAATGCCTGTTGGAGATCAGGCGCATACAAGTTCTCTTAGTTCCAACTGAACTTCCACAGTTCCACTTTAGACCTGGCATTGGGTAAAGCATAGGGTTGAATTGTTGGTGTTTTCCCACTTACAAAAGGGAAATTGAGGAACTTTAGTGGGAACTTCCCAGCTTTCAGAAAAACTGAAAATCGGTAATTTGCACAATTTTTTGTGCAAATTATTTTATTATTTATTTAATTATTTATTTAGTATTTATTTATTATTATTTTTCACTTTCACTAGAAATGCTTTGGGGACAAAGTCTAGAAACAGACAAGGAAATTTTAGTAAGAGCAGCAGTTTGTCCTTTTCCTTTCCTTCCCGTCCTAGGGCTGTACATGTTCTAGATATGTTTTACTTTGTGGTGGGTTGTGAAAGCTTTGTTGTGCCTGGTCCCCTAACTGTGGGTGCTTGCCTTGCAGGAGACTGCCGGGATGCAGCGGGGCAGCTCCAGAGCCACCCGGAGGTAGGTTCATCCGAGCCACCGCTGCATCTCGGTCTGTGGAACGGGAACACTCCCTCGCCAAGGCGCCGAGAGATGCAAGTGGGCACAAAGCAATGGCTCCTATGGTAACTCAAACTCTCTCCCCATTTTCTAAGCAGCAAGTTGATTTCAGCTGGAATGTGTACGCAGATGGAAAGTTCTTGTTCTATGATCACTATCTGATAGAGCAAATAAAGTCTGGAAAGGAGCCAGAAATCCAGAAGTTCTTTTTTCTGCTTGCTATTTGTCACACAGTCATGGCTGACACTTCTGATGGTGAGTATTGTTTTCCCTATGAAGCAGGAAACCATAATTCAAATCCAGTTCCACAAGGGAGAGATCCACCACTAATGCTGATCCCATAAGGGAGGAGTGTTAGGCTGCCCTTTTAAATGAAACTAAACTAAATACAGAGGTGATCAGCAATTGAATTCGTGGATATGAAACATAGGGTTGGAAGATTTGATTAAAACATGGAATACTAATATTGCTTTACTCTCATCTTTGTGAAATCTCTGTGAAACCAACAGTGTCCTGTCCTTTCTTGCTCCTAATGTTTTTGGGGTTGTTTCCACTCATTGCATTGGTGTTTCTGGCCAAGGATTTGTCTTTTGGAGCTTCTTTTGAAAATATTTAAATGACTGGACTGAGAAATTAAGATATTGAGGCAGAAAACGTGGAGTTTTTGCCTTAATACATGGAGGGAAGCAGGCTGAGGACTGATCCTGTTTGGGAAGTACATGTAACAGAATGGGGGGGTCCATGGTCCCTGTTCTCTGTGTGCACTGCTGTCGGGTGCTGCAGCAGTGTGCAGCTGTATCCTCAGGCGTGTCCTGGCTGCAATCCTACAGGTCAGCTCAATTACCAGGCAGCTTCCCCGGACGAGGGGGCCCTGGTGACGGCCGCCCGGAACTTCGGGTACGTTTTCCTCTCCCGAACACAGAACACAATCACGATAAGTGAGATGGGGGTCAAGAGGACCTACGATGTCCTGGCCATCCTGGATTTCAACAGCGACAGGAAGCGGATGTCTGTCATTGGTAAGCTGATTGCCACCAGCCTGCATGGAGAAGGTCACTTGTGTTTCAGGGGTGAAAAGGGATGAGCAAGGGAAGCTGGGGTCAAGAATTAACAGCTGTGTGACAGTCCTGGGACACGTTTGAGTCCACTGAAGAAGAAATGTCATCTTGTACTTTTGGTACTTGGCAGTTGGCTGAAAAATCCAATCTGAAATTATTCCTTTATATAAGTGTGCCACCTCTGCTGTTTCCCTCTGCAGTAAGAGAATCTGATGGCAATATCAGGCTGTATTGCAAAGGGGCTGATACGGTGATTTACGAGCGGCTGCACCCCAGGAATCTAAAGAGAGAAGCCACAGAAGAGGCACTCGATGTATGTTTGTATTTTGTATGCTGTTTTAAAAACAAAAATGGTTTATTTCTGACAATAGTGTTATTAATTTCCTCTTCCTAAGCTATTAACACAAATGAAAACCTGCAATTGGTTCTGAAAGTTGGACTTGTTCTGTCAAACTTGTCAAATGCTCATGTTCTTACCCTCATGTTTGGATTGCAAATGAAGTTTTCTTTTGTGGATATGTGTGGTTTTAATTATTTTTCAGGTCTTTGCAAATGAAACTCTCAGGACACTCTGCCTGTGCTATAGAGACATAAGCCGGGATGAATTTGAAGTGTGGAATAAAAAGTTTGTGGAGGCCAGTTTAGCTACAAGTCACCGAGATGAGGCTCTGGACAAAGTGTATGAGGAAATAGAAAAAAACTTGATTGTAAGGAGCTGTACATTTTTAGTACATTTCAATTCTTATATTAAAAGAAACATATTTCAATGCTACTAACAACCTGTATTTCGAATCCCTTCCAGCTGCTTGGTGCAACAGCTATTGAAGACAAACTACAGGATGGAGTTCCAGAAACTATCTCCAGACTCTCCAAAGCAGACATTAAAATCTGGGTGCTTACTGGCGACAAAAAAGGTGGGGTTGCTTACAGCCAAACAGCTAAAAACAGGAGGATTTTTTTCATGTTCATCTCCATTGTGGTATTGAAAGGGAATTCTCATACTGAAATGTAAATCAAAAATCACTTAAGAGCACTCGAGGTGCTTCTGGCTGCTCCCAGCAATTACTTGTGACAGAACTTTCAGTACTTTCCTCTCTTAATTTTTTTCATAGAAACTGCTGAAAATATTGGATTTTCTTGTGAACTCTTAACAGAGGAAACAGCCATCTGCTATGGAGAAGATACCAGGCAAGTAAAAACAGAGGAGTTCATTTTCAGGATTTTCAGTCTGTTACCGACTTAGCTTAAAGTTTATCCTTGACTTTTCTGTAATAGTTTCCCCCTCTCTTCCAGTGCTCTCCTTCAAACGAGGCTGGAAAACCAGAGGAACAGGGCTGGATCCAGTCCACATTCCTCTCTCAGAATGAATGAGCCCTTCTTCCAGGGCAGCAGAGATCGGGCTCTAATCATCACTGGCTCCTGGCTGGTATGTACAAAGGCTGTTCTCCTGAGTGTTTGAGATTTTGGGGCACCACCAGGCTGCAGTGTCCCTCACCAAGGACTCTGTTCCTTTGTCTGCACGAGCAGTTCATTAAAATGCCAGAAATGGATGCTGGGAGTATAATCACCTCAGGTGTGTTGTTAGGCAGTGCCTGGAGTAGGACTGGAAATGGTGCAGAAGGGAACATAGTAAGTTTATGTTTTTTTCACAGAATGAAATCCTGCTGGAGAAGAAAAAGAAGAAAAAGAAACTTAAACTGAAATTCCCCAGAACAGCAGAAGAGAAGAAAAAGCAAACTGAGAAAAGGAGAAGGGCAGAGGCCTACAAGGAGCAGCAGCAGAAAAACTTCGTGGATCTGGCCTGCGAGTGCAGGGCTGTGATCTGCTGCCGTGTGACGCCCAAGCAGAAGGCCATGGTGGTGGAACTGGTGAAGAAGTACAAGAAGGCCATCACCCTGGCCATCGGGGACGGGGCCAATGACGTGAACATGATCAAAAGTAAGGCAGCTATGGAGCTCTCTCACTAGGACAGATCTCCTCTGGCCTGCTCCTGCGGTATCTCCACTGTCCCTCTCTATCAGAAGACTCTTCCATCTGCTTTGCTGCCATGGGGCTTTTAGCTTCTGTGCCTGTTTCCCTTTCTGAGGAAGCACTTAGGAAATGGTTAGTGGTTTTTCCTGATCTATTTCATTTTTTTCTGTAGACATTCCCTGAGCAGGGACTCGAATCCCAGCTGTTCTCATGCTGTGCATTACAGAAGTGTAATATAAAGACCAAAGCAGTAGCTTGGCTGCCCCTTGCCTGGTGGCATCAGCCATCCTGGATTGTACCTGCTACTCTTTGAACAGCTTCCCAAGAGATCCCAGTGAGAAAAAAACGATCTGAGATAGGGTTTATGTCCTGAGGGTGTTTGTAAACTGCGTGGCCAGTTCGTTTAGGACTTTACTCTGTCTCATCACTTGGTTCTCCTTTGGTCGAATTTCCCAGGTGCATTCTGACAGAACAAGCACTGAGAGAGAATCCATGTGACAATAGAAATGTGGCCCCAGTCATGTTCCTGTCCCTTTGTCCAACCTAGTGTGTGGTGTTTGTCTCCTTCACCCAGCTGCCCACATTGGAGTTGGGATCAGTGGCCAGGAGGGGATGCAGGCTGTCATGTCCAGTGACTACTCCTTCGGACAGTTCCGCTACCTCCAGCGGCTGCTGCTGGTCCACGGGCGCTGGTCGTACATCAGGATGTGCAAGTTTCTGAGATACTTCTTCTACAAAAACTTTGCTTTCACACTAGTCCACATCTGGTACTCATTCTTCAATGGCTTCTCTGCCCAGGTAGGAAGGTGTGCTCATCTGGGATAACAACAAGCAGATGCTTTTGTCACTGTGGAACAGCAGAGGCTTAACCTGCGATGTGTCAGGAACGTGAAGTTGTCACCAGTGATTTCTGCGTGTGGATGAGCACTGAGCGAGTTAGTTACAAGCAGTTGGGTTTGATTCCAGAGCGCTAAAGTCAGGATCGTGGTTGTACAGGGAGGAAGGTTTGGAAGGAGTGGGGCAGCTTAACCCAGACTAAAGAGTTTCAGCAGAGCTTTGAGCCAAGGTGCTGCTGCCTTCGGGTGAACACTGAGACAGGGAACTTAAAGCTGTAGTGGAGCACATGAGTTTTGTCAGGAACTGGAGGGGAAGGATGTAATAAAATGAAATCACTAAGTCCTGCAATCCCCCCTCTGTTGCAGACGGCCTACGAGGACTGGTTCATCACGCTGTACAATGTGCTGTATTCCAGTCTCCCAGTCCTGCTCGTCGGCTTGCTGGACCAGGTATCCCCACATGTTAAAACAGATTAATCCAAAGGCATCTAGCACCAGGTCTTTAAATTACACTGGTTGCCTTGTCCATGAAACAAGAGGGGTCTGGTTTTGTGGCTTTTAAGAATGCCTTTCTTTTGTTACTCTGTACAAATCCCTGCTATTGAGAAAAGAGAAAGGGATCTGCCATTCCCTTTGGGACACTGTATAGTTTAGCTTCTCACTCTTCAAAGCTCATGTTGAAAACAACAATTCACAACAACTTCCTTTTTCTTTTTCCTCTATTAAGGACGTGAGCGACAAACTGAGCCTGCGGTTCCCCAGACTTTATGTTTTGGGCCAGAGAGATTTACTTTTCAACTACAAGAAGTTCTTTGTGAGTTTGCTCCATGGAGCTGTAACTTCACTGATCATCTTCTTCATCCCATACGGAGCCTACCTTAAATCTATGGGACAAGACGGAGAAGCCCCTGCAGATTATCAGTCCTTTGCTGTCACAGCAGCATCCTCTCTGATATTTGTCGTCAATTTTCAGGCAAGTAAGCTTGATTCCCTGAGATATGGTGCTCTGAGAACACTTTCTGCTCACTGTTCTAAATTTCTCTGCTAAACAGGTAACACATGCAAAAAGTAGTTGACATTATTTGGAATAATAAACTCATTTGGCATTTTTGTTTGCTTTTAGATTGGCCTGGATACATCTTACTGGACTTTTGTTAATGCTTTTTCAGTATTTGGGAGTATTGCACTTTACTTTGGGATCACATTTGACTTTCACAGTGCTGGAATCCACGTTCTCTTCCCTTCTGGCTTTCAGTTCACAGGTCAGTCCTGGTGGTTTGTGGTTCTCAGTCCTGTCTCATGTACCTTTGTCATAAACTAACTTTTGCTCCTTTTATTCCCAGGAACTGCTCCGAATGCTCTGCGACAGCCATACCTTTGGCTTACCATGATTTTATCCATTGCTATTTGCCTACTGCCTGTAGTGGCACAGCGCTTCTTATCCATGACAATCTGGCCTTCGGAGAGCGATAAAGTGAGTGAAATCTGTGTCACTTGGGTGAATGGGGCAGGTGCTTACTTACAGGGGCTGGTGTCAGTGCTAAGGTGTAGGCTAGTGGAAGGTATCCCTGCCCATGGCAAGGGGTGGGATGAGATGGGCTCTAAAGTCCCTTCCAACCCAAGCCATTCTAGGATTTTATGATAATGTTAGAGACAAGTAAGTGATGGTGCCCTTGGGAGTGCGACACAAGCCTGGCTTGGGTCCTATGGGCGGAGGGGTGGCCGCAGGGCTGGCCAGAGCTCAGTGGGGGTTGTTTCCTCGTGTGCCTGGCTGAGACCCAGTGACCCCACCGAGACCCCGTGAGGCTGCTGAGGGCCCCAGTTTGGGTTTAATGTAGGCTGGGCTGTAGTGCCAGGGTTACATGTCAGAGTGTAGGGGATAGGTTTGGCTGCTTCTGCTCTGCCTTAAGCCAGCACACAGCACACAGGTGTGAAAACAATTCAAGCTGTGGTGATGTTGTCCTAATGCATGACTCGCTGTGTGACTGCGTGCGTGCAGATCCAGAGGAACCGTCGGAAATACCTGCTGGAAGAGCAGCAGTGGAAGCGGCGGCAGAGCGCGTTCCGCCGCGGTGTCTCCGCCCGCCGCTCCGCCTACGCCTTCTCCCACCAACGCGGCTACGCCGACCTGATCGCCTCGGGGCGCAGCATCCGCAAGCGGCGCGCCCCGCTGGACGCCGTGCTGGCCGGCAGCGGCACGGGCTCCGGGGACACGCGGGAGACAAGCTGACGGACTGCCTGGTGGGGAGGAGCTGTTTGTCCCAGCGATTGCACAAAACTGTTTTAAACAAACTCAGGATCTTCTTTAACCATGTGGTATAAGGATGTGAAGATTTTTCTGTCTAAAAAAATCTGTCTTTTTATCACAGAAGTTTCTGGGTTAGGACATGGGAACACAGAAAAGCCAAGAAGTTCTCCATGGAGCTACTGATCCTTGTGTGACTGCTCTGTGTGACAGTGAAGGATACATGTGCTGGGAATGGAAACCCAGCAGTGTCACTTTTTAGTGATACCTGGAACTGCAGACTTTTCACTTTTCAATACTATGTTGGTATAAAACTGCATCTACATTTCATATTTATCTTTGAAAGCAATTTCCCTTGTGTGCTCCATTTCATTAACTGCTCAGACGTGATGGCACATGGGGTGCTCAGCCCTGGAGAGGGCCCTGGATGCTCCCATCCGAGCTGTCACAGCTGAGCAGAGGAGATCTCTGGCGGTAAACTCCAGCCAGTGTCAGACTGGATTAGGAATCAGGATAGATCTGAGCTCTGGAAGCTGCCCCTGGAGCTGGCATAAGGTATTCATTTCAGTTCTGGATAGAGTCAGTGATGGATAACTAGAAATCAGTCACTTTCATTGGAACGTATTTCACTCGCTGGTGCCTCAATTCTTACAGTGTAAAAAGTGTTTTTATAGTCTCTTTACATTTGCACATTCTTTACTCAAGTTGAGGTGTCTGAATGTTTTACTTTTATCTACTCCCCCCTCCAGAACTAAAGCTAATTATTGAAATGGTTTTATAGTAAAAATCATGACCTACAGCTCTCGTTCAATGGAATGTACATTTCAAAAGTGTAATGCTAATAAATATCCTAAAGTCTACGGCTTCCCTTGCAATGAGTCCGGAGGTTAAACTTGACTGCCCCGGCGTGACAGCACCTCCCGGGCAGGAATGGCCCAGCCTGCCCCGCCCATATGCGGGGAAGGGAAGGGAAGGGAAGGGAAGGGAAGGGAAGGGAAGGGAA
>VZRS01001600.1:153982-189923 GCA_013398055.1 Ifrita kowaldi
AGCCGGGGCGGGCCCACTTACGGGCCCCCCGCCTCGGGACCGCCGCCACCTCTCCCCGGATCTCCCCCCGCTGCCGTCGGGTGCCGGGGCGGTGCTGAGGCGGTACCGGGGCCGTGCCGGGGCGGTGCCGGGGGCGGTGTAACGCGAGGGGCGGTGGCGCGGCTGTCTGAGGGAATGCGGGCGGCCAAGATGGCCGCTGCCGCCGCCGCTGCCGGGCGTCACTGTGAGTGTGGGGGCGCCGCCGCGATGGCGGGAACNCGGTTTCCCGCTCAGTGCGCTGCGGGGCGTCTCCTCACCGCGGGATCTCCTCCTCCGCGGGGTCTCCTCACCGCGGGGTCTCCTCACCCGCGGGGTCTCCTCCCCGCGGGATCTCCTCACCCGCGGGGTCTCCTCCCCCGCGGGGTCTCCTCCACCGCGGGGTCTCCTCACCGCGGGCTCTCCTCACCGCGGGGTCTCCTCCCCCGCGGGGTCTCCTCCACCGCGGGGTCTCCTCACCGCGGGATCTCCTCACCGCGGGGTCTCCTCCCCGCGGGATCTCCTCACCGCGGGGTCTCCTCCTCCGCGGGGTCTCCTCACCGCGGGGTCTCCTCCCCCGCGGGCTGCGATGCTCAGGGCTCTCTCCACCCGAGGCAAACGTGCCCTTCGCTCCTGTCAGGCTCAGCTTCTCGTTGATTTTCTATATTTTTATATATTTTACCCTCTGTGGAATTTAGTTTTAAACGAGCCGCTCTCCTGTTTGAAAGCGTTTGTGTAAAAATGCTGCCCTGAGTCGCGGTTCGCTGCAGGTGCGGTGGGAAGTGTGAGCCCTGGGCGCACGGCAGGGTCACCGCTGTCCTCCCGCTGCTCGCCCCTGGCCGTGCAGCGCTCACTTCGTGTCCCTACCGAGAGGCTCCTGTGTGCTTACCCACCCCGGTTTTCGCTTTAGAGTTTAATATCGTAATGCCACTTCTAGAACATATGAAAGAGCACTTTTACTAATGTTCCATCAAGCTGGGATCATCCTCATTGCACACCCCGTTCTGCACTATGTCCTTCATGATGCAGATGGAAACGTGCGTAAACCTCACCTTAAATTAGTCAATTGCAGAATGTCCTGAGTTGGAAGGGACTCCTGGTCATTGATTCCGCTCCTGGCCCTGCACGGGACACCCCAACAATCCCACTCTGTGCCTGAGAGCGTTGTCCAAATGCTTCTGGAGCTCTGGCAGCCCTGGGGCTGTGCCTATTCCCTGGGGAGCCTGGGCAGTGCCCGAGCCCCCTCTGGGGCAAGAACAAATGCGTTGTTTCAGTGCAGAAGTATCAACGCAGCCATTGAAACTTCTGAGCTTATTGTTCTCTATAATTGGCATATAGTGTCAGCACCTCAGAAAGTAATAACCTAAGAACTGGAAGTAAAAAAAATATTTGAAAAGACCCTTTCAGGCATCAGCGATGCTTGAAGTTCTTTAGTTTGCAGCTTTTTGTATAAGTGCAGATGCAGGCATCCACATCTATGTACTTGTAATCCCGAGTAAGAGGCTGGATTTGCAGGATGCGTTTCGTTGCCATTGATTTCAGCAGGTTTTGAGGCCGTTCAGCATCTGTTCAGGAGGTTATTAGAGAACTGTGAGCTGTAAGATGCTCTTCCCAGCGGGTGGCTCGGCTGCTGAGGAGCTCTGTGCTATTGGGGCTCAATTGCTGCTGAGTTCCTGCGGTCTGACAGGGGAAATGTCGCACTGAACAATTGCTGGAGAGACGGGGGTGCAGAATTTAACCTTTTTTTTCACCATGAGCAATTCACACTATTTTTGCACTAAAAGAATACCATGTAATGATGATGAACTCCCAAGGAGAACGAAGCGTGTCTTTGAAAAGGCAGGCTGTAACCAGCATGGAATTCTATGGAATGGGTTGGAAGGAACCTTAAGGATAATCTAGTTGTGTTCAGCTGCAGGGCCTCCGCCATAAGGACATGGAGATGCTGGAGTGAGTTCAGAGGAGGCCACGGAGATGCTCCAACAGCTGGAGTCCCTCTGCTGTGGAGACAGTCTGGGAGAGCTGGGGTTGTTTAGCCTGGAGAAGAGAAGGATCCAGGGAGACCTTGGGGCCCTTTCCAGTGGCTAAAGGGGCTTCAAGAGAACTGGAGAGGGAGGTGGATGTGCGCAGACTTGTAAAATCCTGGGTTTTGTCTGATGCTGAAATCCAGATTAATAGCCATCACCTGGCTCGATAGTGAGGAAGAAGGTGGCTCAGGTCCCCACGTAAATGGATTCTGGAGTTGCTGCTCGGTGTTCCTGACACAGGGTCGAACAGGAGCAGGTGTCTAACCTACATTGTAGACATGGTGTGGAAATGCTGAGCTTGTCTGGGGTGCGCCCAGGTGTGTCTGACCCACGAGGAGTTACACAGTCTGACGCTTATTCCTCAGTGTCAGCCTCTTGTTTCTGCTCTGTTGTCACCAGTTATTTTGGAGTTATGATCGGAACTCACAGATTAGCGAGGCTTTGGTTTGCTTTTTGGTTGCTGCCTGGTATCTACAGGGCCGTAAGTATACAGAGTGCTCAGAGAAAGGCAGAAGCTTGCAATTTCCTGACTTTCTTTGGTTTCAGGACCTGGAGCTTGAGTGAGAAAATGCTGAGCTCGCAGCACTGTGAGTGGGTTTGTGTGGCTGTGGAGGGATTAGTGCTGCTCTGGCGAGGGGCCCCTCAGCCCAGCGCAGGTTATCAGTGCTGTTATCTCTCCGCAGTGCTGAGGAGCTGCAGCCAGCTGCGGGTGCCGGTGCGATGGAGAGGCCAGGCCACGGCCGCCGTGGTGACGGAGAGCACCAAGCCCCAGATCCAGCCCCAGGAGCGGTAGGTGTGTGCGCGGGGCTCTCCCTGATAGAAGCAGGGCAGCCACGAGGCTTGGTCTGCTTTGTGTGTGTGTGATTGTTTATCTGCCTGGCTGCACTCACCCGACCTCGTGTTCTCCGTTCCGCGGGGCAAGGACAGCCTTGTTCCTGCAGAGCTCGGTGAGCCCGGGGCCCACGAAAGGCCTGAGGCCGTGTAGGAGCAATGGAAGGACATTCATTATCATTATTATTCAAAGTTCTGGTTTCTGCTTCCTGGGTTTTATTCAGCAGCCTTCTGATAAACACTCCAGCAGAAAGGGACTAGAAGCTGAGGCCCTGAAACATTGGGGCAGGCCTGGGCTCCTCTCAGTGCCCTGTTGTAAGACTTTGGCTTTAATAAGAGGAGGGCAAAGCTCCCTGTGCAACCTAAACCATCTGCTTGGGAAGTGAGAGATCCTGGTCTGTGGGCTCCCTTGGGCAGGGGAAACAATTCCATGGGGAACTTGGGTGAGAGTTGTGATCAGCAGCCATTCTGTAAATGCTGATACCACCATCTGTGCTGCTGTGCCGTGTGGGATGTCATCCTTACAACAGTGTGCCAGACCTGCACCTGGATAGAAAATCCATTGTGGAAAAATCCAACCCGAACACAACTGGCCCTGCAATGAATTTGTGCGTAGAAAAGCTTCTTGGTGCTGTCGCTGCTGCAGGAGATGAGATGTGTCCCCACAGTAATGAAGACAAAGACTTGTGCGACTGGCTCATTTGTTTTCCGGGGAAGCTGCTGCTTGGTTTGGTTGGAATCCACAGCTGAGACCCTGTTTTATAACCTCCCTTAGAGCCTGCAGCTGTGATACAGCTTTCTTAGTGTGTTTCCGGCTAAAGTCTGTGTTACAAAGTGGTTACTTTTTTAAAAAGCAAAGATCATGTAAATACTTGTGCCTGTCTATTCCTGTTGGTAGCCCAAGCGTTTACATAAGCAGGCGGAGCCTCTGCATAGGAGCTGCCTTTGCAAAAGGCAAATGCCAGAGGATAAACTGGTTGTTTTGTCATAATAATAAAAATAAAAGCAGTAGGTGCCTAGGATTTGAAATACCTCTTGCTTCCATAGGAAACCTAAAACCGGAATCTTGATGTTGAACATGGGAGGCCCGGAGCGGCTGGATGACGTGCACGATTTCTTACTGCGTCTCTTCCTGGACAGAGACCTAATGACCCTTCCGGCTCAAAAGTGAGGAGCACTGGGATCTCCCGTGGTACAGGCGGTGTTGGGTGTTGCTGTCTGAGCTGCAGGCTCTGATATTTACCTTCCTTAGAGAGCAGCATTCCCTAAGACTGCTTCATTTCGGGAGTAGTCAGTGCAAGAGGCAGTGCTAGAACGCTCTGGAAGCAGGTTTGCTGTGGTTGTTCTCTTCTAATTGCAGATTGAGGTGTGGGAAGGGTGGTGGAATATAACATCAAACAAACCATGCTGCTTTGCTGTAATTTGCGGAGATTGCCGCAGAAAACCCACTGCAGCAGAGCTCTGGGGAAGGGCTGGTGGTTTGGGTTGTGCTATTAACATGTCCCTCTTGAATGCTGCAGTAAATTAGCACCGCTCATTGCCAAGCGCCGCACCCCGAAAATCCAGGAGCAGTACAGCAGGATCGGCGGGGGCTCCCCCATCAAGAAGTGGACAGCGGTGCAGGGAGAGGGCATGGTGAAGCTGCTGGACAGCATGTCTCCTCGCACTGGTACTGCTCTGCTCAGCCTCCTACGGGCTGCTTTTGCTCTCTGTCTTGGAACCATTTGCTTGCAAAGCCCCTTTGGCTTCTTGGTTTTCATTGTGGGGTGGTGTGGATCTCAGCCCTGCTGGGAGGTCGTGGCAAAGACAGGGCAGGAGGGATTCCGTTCATTGTAAGGTCATTATCGAGGGCTGGGCTCAGGGAGTCACCTCTCTCTCTCCTGTGATCATGGGAAGATGACTGTGATGGACAAAGTGTGTTATTTTTAGGTGTCCAAAGGCAGGTGCCCTTGGTGCGTGGCACTGTGAAGCATTGTACCTTGCCCTGTAAGCCCCGCTTGAGCCTGAGGAAGCCTGCACTGAAGACAAGTGGTTGGGGCTTAGATGGGAAGAAAGGGGAATGTATTTCATGTGAACAACATGTGGCAGGAGGGGTTCAGAGTGGCGTTCTCAGCAGCTGTTTCAGGACTGAAAGGAGGACAGCTGGAGAAAAGACAAGGCTTTGTAGATGAGCACTGCAGGGCGTGGCTGAGTGATAGCAGCAAGCCCTACCCGGGGACACAGCGGGAGATAAGGCTGGACAGTTTGGCTGAGGTGGAAGGAGATGCTCTCTTTGCCAGTCCTTCATGATGACAAAACTTCAAACGTGAATACAGCCTCCCTCCCCTCTCTCTGGATCACAGAATCCCTCTGAACCTCACTCCCTCCCAGCAAGGAGTGCTGACTGGTATGGGATGGCCTGTGCCACTCTGCCTGGTGGTGTGAGTGTGGTGGGAAATGGGTGCAGATGCTTCTGGGAATGTCCTTTCACGCAGGGCTATTTTGTGGCTTTGTGGCACCTGCCTCAGGCTTGGCTAGAAAAGGGCTAGAGGAAAATGACTGCTAGAAGGGTCTGGAAGGTGAAAAGCAACGTTCTTGGAAGGCTGGAACCAAATTAATTTCATCCATTCAGAATGTAGTGTGTCACTGGTGCCTTCATTCAGGTGATGTTCAGTCCTTTCTCCACAGATGTGACTCCCCAGCTTAATTCGAGCTGTGGTCCCTGCAAGTACAGTCAGAACCTGAGGCCTGCTGTGTCATCCAAGACAGGAGTGATCTTGGAGCAGGAGTCCCTGAAGGGTCAGGCTTGCAGCAGGTTCTGCAGATAAAGCTTGGAAGGTTTATCTACTTTTCCCAGTGTCCCACTCCCACTTGCTTTTGTTTGGTGACCACTCTCTGTGCAGTCACACCCTTCTCTGGGCACCTCTCCCACCTGATAAGTCCTCTGGAGACTCTTTTTTACTTGACAGCAGCTGCAGTTTAACAATAGAATGTGCTGAGCACTGCCAGCCACTTCCTTCAGCATCCCAAGTGACCTTGCAGAGCACCGTGTTCCTTCAGAACAGCTTGGAACAGTTGGATGTGCTTCCAGACAGCATTTGGGAATATGGTGTGCTCACAGGTAGCACTTCGGGAGCGCTGAGCCCTCTTAAAGAGTAACTGGCAGGAGGTGCTGGTACCATGTGAAACGTGGCAAAAAAGAAATACTTTTAGGGTCATCTTGCCTTGATGTGGTCTGGGCAGCAACTGAAACCTCAGTGTGTCAGCAACACTGCTCTCATCCTAAAGCCAGACACAGCACTGTTCCAGCTCCTAGGAGGGGAACTAACTCTATCCAAGCCAAAATCGGGACAGGATGTCACTCTTATTTAAGCTGTCTGTATACAGACACCAGCAGCTCCCTTTTGCTGCCCATGGTTCTGAACAAAACCTGATACTGTGAGGGTATTGCTTCCAGGTTGGCCATGTTTTGTCCCAGAATGTCCTTTCCCAGGTTAAACTCCTACAGTCCCTGCTGTGGTTAGTCAGACTTTTGTCTTCAATGCCATTCAGAGATGTTAATGAGGTTACTGGCTCAAGGGCTCCCGAAGTTGGGCCATTATTTGCTGCTGCTCCCAGCTGGGAGCTCTTCTGCCTCCTGCAGAGAACTGGGGCTGACTAAACCTGTTTTCTGAATCCTGCATAAATGTATGGAGTGGAGCCCAAGCACGGGACATCTGTTTCCTTCAGAAACCTGCTAAATGTTATTTCAGAGCCACTGACCCGGAAACCCTGAAAAAGAAACTTTGCTTTTGTTCTCCTAAGAACCTCTGTCCTCCACTTATAAAAACAAAACAGCAGACCTCCCCTGCCTGCCCCCCATCCCCTAACCAAGCCATGCTCCCAAAGCTGACACCCAAAAGATCAGAGACAGAAAATGGAGAAACCTGAGGTGTCCTCAGGGAGAATCATATTGCCTCCAAAATTAGGTGTTAAAGCCATGAAGCTTTTTATAAAACCCCTCCAAAATTAGAATAGGAGAGCACTTATCCCTTATTCACTGCTCTGCTGCCCCAGACAATAGTGCTGCTCCTTTGGGTTTTGGTGCCATGGGAGCAGGCGTGCTGGGCAGGGAAGGCAGCTGGAGCCGAGGGCTGTGAGGACATTGGGGTGTTCATTTAGCTTTTTGTAGTGACACTTTTTTACCATTACATCCTTAAAATCAGGACTTGCCCAGTCAGACATCAGGGCTCTGCCCAGGCTGGGAACCCTGCCTCTGCTAAATGCAGGAGAAGCAGGCAAGTGATGTTCCTGCAGAAGCAAACCATAATATAAATCACTTTTAAATTCTAGTCACAGCCAAGTGAGGTACCAGAAAATTGCTTGGCCAAAGAAGGGGATTATATGGCAGTGCTTTGGAAAAGTAGCCAGAAAATTACCAACAAGTTTACTTCAGCAGTTTCAGCCTGCCTGTTCTTGTCTATTTTACATGTTAATGATGTGTTCCTGTGAGTTCTCACCTTTTCCTGCAATTTCTCTCCCCGTGCTCGGGCTGGCAGCACCTCACAAGTACTACATCGGCTTCCGGTACGTGCATCCCCTGACGGAGGAGGCCATCGAGGAGATGGAGAGGGATGGCATCGAGAGGGCTGTTGCCTTCACCCAGTACCCCCAGTACAGCTGCTCCACCACAGGTGAGCCCCCGAGCAGGGCAGGGGTGCTGTAGGCACGTGGCTGTGAACATGGACAAATCATTTGAACTTTGATCAGATTGGTGCATTGTATGATCTTGGATATAATTGTTCCCATTGGAGACTCTCAGCTCTGACTTACGGTTGCATTTTAATTACGTAGCATTTTAAAATATGATAATATTTTAAATATTAACAGGGTGTTTCAATCTGACAGGTTGCTGATGGCCTGGCTGAACTCATGTTGTTAACTCTGTTTCAGGAAGCAGTTTAAATGCTATTTATCGCTACTATAACGAGAAAGGGGAGAAGCCAAAGATGAAGTGGAGCATAATTGACCGATGGCCCACACATCCCCTTCTCATTCAGGTGTGGATCTGAAGCCTTTGAGGTTTATACATTTTCTTTTAAACTACAGAAAAAATACTGAGGAAGGATAACAGGAAGGCTTCAATCTGAGGGTGCATTTTAGTTGTGCGATGAAATGAGTCTTGTCTACCATGTCTGAAATTACAGGAGAAAGAGGGTTATTTCATGCCAGATGCTTTGGCAAGATAAGGTGTGAAAGTGACCATTATGCACATCCTGTTTTAAAAGCTGAGTGATGTTACCCAAATGGTGGTGGCTGGAAGGAACCTCTACAGGCCATTAGTCCAAATTCCTGCTCAGAGCAGGTCTGTGATCAGCGCACACAGAGATCATGTTGGTTTGTCAGATTCCCCTCCAGCAGCAAAGAGTAATTCCTGGCTGTGGCAAGAGCAATGAGGGGAAGCCTTCTTGCTGCTTTCTTTTCAGAGAAAATGGCCCTTTGGTCTTTATCAGGGATCTTCTCCTTTCTTATGGGTTTGCAGTTTCTGTGGTGTGCTGAGCAGATGGAAAAAACACTGAGGGCAGGCAAGGTGGAACTGCCTGTGCTGGGTGACGTTCCCTGGACACACTGCCTGAGTGTTGTGCACACTGCAGGGAATTTGGGAGTTCTTCAGGTGACAAGAAACATGGGAGCTGCCTGTCTGGATCAGTAAGAGCAGGAATGCCTCCCAGTGTTCCTGACTCCGGTCTTTGTTTCTGTTTCCCTGAGCAGTGCTTTGCTGATCACATCCAGAAGGAACTGAACCTGTTCCCACCAGACAAAAGGAAAGATGTGGTCATCCTCTTCTCGGCCCACTCGCTGCCCATGTCTGTGAGTTACCTCAGGGAAGGGTGTGGGGACAGCTGTGGAAGTGCCAGGCAGATCTGGTCCTTCCCCAGAGTGTTCACTGGATGACAGAGGTGTGGTGTGTCTGTGGTGCAGGTGGTGAACCGCGGCGATCCATATCCTCAAGAAGTGGGAGCTACTGTCCAGAGAGTCATGGAAAAGCTCAACTACTCCAACCCTTACAGGCTTGTGTGGCAGTCCAAGGTACGTGCTCAGGGAAGCTGAGCAGGTAAACTTTGTGCAGGGTTTTACCGAACTGAAAAATATATGCCTTTATTTACATTTTCAGTTATTTTAATCAGTCTTGTTTGGGCCGGCCCAGGTTCTGTTCCTTTGAGGTGTAATGGTGGGAAGTGTGTCTTCATTAAACACTTAATGGAGAAAGTTAGAAGTGTAACCAAAAGCAGGGAAATACAAATAACTGTTTCCATCCCGTCCATAATCTGGTCTGTGTCATCTTGCCTAAGGAAATGTGGGTGTTCTTTGTAAGAATGATTTAATGAGTGTTTTTCCTTTATTTCCCCTTTTTTGTCCCAGGTTGGACCAATGCCTTGGCTTGGTCCCCAGACAGATGAGACCATTAAAGGACTGTGCCAGCGAGGAAAGAAGAACATGTTGTTGGTCCCAATAGCATTTACGAGTGACCACATTGAAACGCTGTATGAACTGGATATCGAGTATGCCCAGGTTTTAGCCAACGAGGTGAATGCTCTGTGGGTTTGGTCCTGTCTGGGTAGTGCTGCTCTGAAATTATTTCTCCTGGGGTGCAATTTCTTTGTAGTTGCTTCTTGCAATATGATTTGGGATGAGCTTTATTTTCTTCCTGTAAATCAAAAATTAATCTGAACTGGCTTAACCACAAAACAGGTGGAAGTTTGTCTTTCTGGTTTAAAGACCATTACAATTATTGCTAAAAAAGAATTATTGATTTTTGGCAGCAAAATGAAATGTTGCCCCACGGTAATTTTTGCTGTACTAAAAACCATGATACTGCATTTAATCCTGTCATTTTGGGGCAACTTCTGAATGAAGTAGGAAGATTTTGAAGGATCTAGCAGATTTAACAGATCTAACTTTTTTCTCCTTATTTTTGATTCAGTGTGGAGTAGAAAACATCAGAAGAGCAGAGTCTCTCAATGGAAATCCGCTGTTCTCCAAGGTATCTGCTATGTTGCAGTGGCTGTAAAGGTTTGCAGTTGTGTTTCCTGCTGAGCATGGATGTTTTCGGGTAGCTTTAACATATTTTGAGTTTAAGAGCAGAAATGGAACCCCTGGTACCCAATCTCTAGCACAGAGGGGTTTCTCGTACTGCAGTTGGTGTGTTTTTGTCAGAAGGGGGCACAGGCTCGGCAGTCCCGTGCCCGGGCTAGGGCGGGGGGATTGCACAGCTGGATTTGCTCCCTCTGACCATTGCCACCCGCCCTGCAGGCCCTGGCAGACCTGGTGTGCTCCCACCTGCAGTCCAACGAGGTGTGCTCCCGCCAGCTGACCCTGTGCTGCCCGCTCTGCGTCAACCCCGTGTGCAGGGAGACCAAGGCGTTCTTCACCAGCCAGCCCCTGTGAGCCCGGCAGCCGCCCGCGTCCCACGGAGCCGCCTGCGGAGGGACACTGCCCCGGACCAGCCCTCCCGGCACACACCCACAGGCTGCTGCTCTCAGTGCTGTTATCTCCCACAACAGCATGGAGAACTTGACTTTGGTTTAATTTTTCTTGTATTTCCTTTGTTTGAGAAGAGTTGTAGGAAGTAGGGAAATGAGGGCATTTACGCTGTCAGGCATGAGGAGATCTCGTGTCATCCAAGGCTGATCGGACTTGGCGTGAGCCCAGCAGTGCGCACTGAAAAACTTACACAGCTTTTTTTACAATTAGCTTCTATTTCTATGCAGGGATTTATTTGTATGCAGGGTGGTCATGAGTGCATTAACTTGCCAGGTCAAAGGTACAATTATTTTGGTTTTGCTTAAGGTGCAGTCTGACCAGCACAGTCTGTTGTCTGTTCTGAGAGGGACTTTGCAGCTGGCTTTGGAGACTTTGGAGATCAAGTGGCTTCTAATGCTTTTTAATAATGTGTGTGTATTTTTGTTTTGTTTTGTTTTGTTTTGTTTAGTTTAGAACATAAAGATAAGGCTTTGTTTTGTTTTGGTTTTCTCCTGCCAGAAACTTCCAGTGAAAGCTTAGCTGGGATAGTAGAACGCACAAAACTTGTTTACATTTTGTAGAAAAAACATTTTCATTATCTGGAGGAAAGCATTTGAAGAGCATAAATTGAAAGGAATTAGCCTGCTTGGGTGAGACTGGAGAATTTGCTCCTTTGAAACTGTGTGTTTCAAGCCTAGCAGGAGCACGTGTGGAAACATGTTGGCTTATCTGTTAAGCAGAATGGCTTTTTAAATTCTTATTATTTTTATTAAAAAGGGCTTTCTCTGTTTGATGAAGTAAATTTAGGAAGTCAGGCTTGTTCTCCAGGAGGTTTATAGATCCACTCTGTGCTTTCTACTGTGCCACAGTACTGTGGTTTTGTGGGATACCTATGGAGTGCCATAGGTAGGATTGATCTGGCTTAATTGCTGTTATTTAGATGGAGATGATCAGCCAGGAGTAATTTACAGTTTTACAGATGCCTGAGAACAGGCAGCCCCGTGCTGGGGCTCTCCTGAAAGGCTGCCAGCCCACAGCAGAGCCGAGCTGGGCAGGGCCTGGCACTGAGTGTGCCCCTGGGAGGCCCAGGGGCCCCTCCTGCCACTGGGGCAGGAGCAGAGCTGTGACCGTGTCCCATGGCACTGAGCCGTCCGTGTGGCGGCCCAGCTGGCACCTCCTTGGGGGGCACACGTTTACTTGATGTCCTTAGCACTGAAATGCCTGGACCTGGGCACTGCAGGCTGGTTCCTAGAATTGCTGGTGTCTGGGAAGCAGATGCCACGCTGCTCAGCCAGGTTGGTCTGCTCGGGTAACCATGAGGCACGAGCAGTTTGGACCTGTGGTCTTTTGAGAACAGGGTGTTTAAAGAGAGAAAAGGCCTCTTGTGGTATATCAGGGGTTTGTCTTGTTCTGTTTTGTTGGAAGAATTAAAGACAGGATACCAAAGGAATGGATGGATGTTGTGTTGAACACCTGTGGAATGGTGTAAATCCCTAGTACCTCTGGAGAGTTGCTTGCTCCACTGCCATACCTGCTTCCCAGGGTGAGACAGCCTGAGATTCCTTCAGTGCCAGAACCTCCTGCAGCACCCTGTCCCTCACAGAAAGAAGTCTTCCTTGACCCTTCATGCCTGTGCCTGTTTCAGTGGCAGGGAGCCAGAAGCTTCTCTTCTCCCTCCTCTCTCTCCCCTTGGTCTCTGCTCGCTGCCTTGGTAGCAGAAAGGAGCACAAATGTCCAGGATGTCTGGGAACACTGGCCTTACGTCTCTCGTTGGACAAAGAACTTTCTCTGTTCCACTTCTCTGCGTGACACTTAGGGGTCAGTGGAAAACAATCTGGTCTGTCAAATCTTCCTACTCACTCCTGTTTTCTCACAGCTGGAGGGAACATGGACCTTCAGGTGGTCCAGGCTGTGACCACCACATTGACAAGTGTGGAAAGCAAAGGTTAACTTCATATGAACCTTGTGGTATTATAAATACAGATGGCTTTTCATTTTCATACTGGAGAGAGTCCTGAAAATACTAGCTGGCACTGATTCTGAGGCATTACGTTTGTCCCCAGTAATAAAAGGTACTTAAAATTCACTTTTGAGTGTTCTAACCACAAGTGGGATAATTACTCTGTTGCTGCTATTAGACCATCATGTAGAAATCACTTAATTTTCCAGCTTTTAGCAGATGGGGCCTGTCTCACGGAGCTGGTGGTACTGGTTGCTGTCAAAGGGTATTTTCATAGAGGTTTCTGAGGAGTTCCTCATCTCTCAAGCCAATGCCCAGCGGGTTGGGTGAGTGTGTGCCCCGAGGAGAGATGAATCCCATGGTGCATGTGCCTTCCTGAGCCCTCCTCAGTGCCATGTCCCGCTGAGTCTGCAGCTCCTCTGCCCTGTAGGTGTTCCGAGTGCCCCTCTGGCAGGCTGGAAACCTCTGGTGCTACTGACTGGGCCCAGTGTGCCCGGATCTGGGAGGCTCTGGGCCCTGGACAGCAGTCCAGCTGGGTTGTTATCAGTGACACTCCTCTTGCAGCACTTCAGTCACAAGTGTTGCTCATGCACATACCCCTGACAAGAACAGGCAGTGGGGAGCCAGCCTGTGGGATGTGAGGCAGCGCTGCATCCCAAGGTTTCCTTGGTGAGAGCTGAGTCCTCGGGCTGGGCTGGAGCCATGGGGGGGCTTTGGGGATGGCAGGGGGTCACTGTCCTCCTGCCCCAGCTGGGGTGGCACCTGAGTGCAGGAGTGAGCTGGGCAGGAGATCTGCCCACCAGAGCTCCCAGCACTTTGGAACTCTGGCCTCAGGAGATCGACTGGAAATTAAGGAGTTAGGAACAGCCCGTGGTGTCCTGAGAGAAGAAATGGGAAGTAGAGGGGTGAGGTTGTTTTCCTCCTTTCACACTCTGCAGTTTGGCTTATTTTTTCATTACTGAGTGAATTTTTCTCTTTTGAGTTTCTTTCTAACCTGTCGTGACTGCATTTCAGAGAAGGTGGAAGCTTCCAAAAGGTGCTGTGACACCAAAAGGTGTGTGGATGGTGTCAGAGCTGGCCTCCTGCCGTCCCCTGGAGAGGAGGATGGCACAGCTGAGTTCAGTGGGGCTAGGGTTTCCCTAGGAATACCTAAAAGCTCAGTGAATTCTCCCTTTCCACCATGCCCAGAGAGCTGGGGATCACCATGAAGTGTAAGCTGCAAGAGAGAGCAGCTCCTTTGATTTTGTTAATGCCAGATGTGTACAGACACTTGCTTTTAGCCCAACATATGCATTTCAGATTGACCAAGGACTTCCATTTGATGTAACACAGCGAATTTGGATGATCCTACTGTGTGTCGTTTGCCATAAGGACGGAATTCCAATTAAAGTTTTTTTTAAGAAATAATGGAGCGGTGTGTCTTTGTAAGAGCCCTTTATGCTGGTGTTTGGGGTTCTCTGCACCTCTGGTGTCAGGCTGGGGTGAGTTACACCCCCTGAAAAGGCTGGAGAAGATGGTGAATCAGGGATTTGCCCTGGTTTGGGATCCCACCTGTGATGGATAATTTATTCTGTTCCCTGTTAGCGGTCTCTGGGCAGCTCCTTGCTGATGTTACTAATTAAGTGCTTGATTGATTATTTTCTAGAGCAGGGATTGGAGCTGTTGGATACTTAAGCCGATCCATTAGTGAGCTCTTGTGACTGGGTTGTGACAGGGGAGAGAGCAGGATGCAAAACCAACACAATGGAAGGTGGGAAAATGGAGGAGTGCAGTGATGGTTCTTTTCCTGTGGAATCTCAGTCCAAGCTCTGCTGGTTTACCTTCGAGTGCGGATTTGGCTGTGTGAGTGTGGCAGAACTTAAGCAATGTCATATTTGAATCCAAAACCGTGTCTAACATTGAGGAAGCACTTTTCCGTTCCTCCTTTCTGAAAGGCTCACTCTCCACCTACTTTCCTGCTTGGCTGTGTTTCTCTCATCCTGTCTAGAAGTACTTGTCTCCAGCAGCACAACCTGGGCAAGGGCAAGGAATTTATTTGTAAATCAGCATTTCAAGCCCTCGGGAGCAGGTTCTGCTCCTGCCTGTAGAGCACAGGGATTTGCAAATTTGGACCACGTCTAAAACCTGCCTTCTGTTTCCCTGCTAAATTTGTGCTCAGCAGTAAGTGCCAGGAAAAGGTTATTTAATTTGAGCCCATGGGCTTGGCTGATGGGCATCCTTTCCGTGACTGCACGGAGATGGATGATCTGTCCAGAGAGGGATCAGCTCCGAGACACACGGCCTTTGATCCTCCGGGCTCCGAGGTTGCTCCAGGAGCAGCTGCCCAGTGACATCTGAGCCCCAAAGGCCAACAGAGCACAAGGCCACAAAGTGGGGAGGAAGTGCTCCTTCCCATCCCTAGAGCTGTTCAGGACCAGGCTTGGAGCACTGGTCTAGTGGAAGGTGTCCCTGCCCTTGGCAGGGGGTGGAATGCGATGGTCTTTAAGCTCCCTTCCAACCCAAACCAGCCTGGGATTCTGTGAGTCACTAGAGGTGTTGCCTGTGATCCCATCGCTCATGGGGCAGGGAAAGGGACTGTGGAACTGAAGCCTGGCAGTTCCCGGAATGATGGAGAGGGAGCTGTCACGGGGAATCCAGAGCACTCCATTCTTCTCCTGTCATTTTTAGGGATGATCCATAACGTGTGAACATGACCCGCAATCGAGGCCTAATTGCGTTTCTCCAGCGAGCAGGCGGCACTTCCAAGGAAGCTTAAACGAGCACTTAAGGGATAATGCTCGGAGCGGGTCCGGGGGGGCTCCGTGCCCTGGCCCGGCTCCTCACAGCCAAATCCCCCAGCGCTTTTATCCTGCAGTTATTGGGCCATTATGGGCTACGGTTGTCTTTTACTGCCTTGGATTTCTTGTGCTGTCAGGCAGGAGGGGAGGGATGTGTAACATGACCCAAAGTGGTCTTGTTTGTTTTAATCTGCTGGTTTAATATCTTATGGCTTCCTGCCATTATCCCTTTCGGAGCCGGACCCTGGAGTCACTCCCGGAGGTGTGCAGAGACTGAAGGCAGCTTCCAGTGGGTGCAGCTTGTGGCTGGCAGAGCTGGCCTTGGCTTGTTCTCTGTGTGTGGGGGCACTGGTGACAGCTGCTCCCACCTGAGGATCCCACCGTGGTGTCCTGCCATGCTGCCTATCCCAAGGCTTTTTCCTCCTGGTTGTTATACTTCAGCACCTCCATCCCACACGTGCTGAAAATCAGTGCCATTGCAAAAAGCTCCTGCTGTTTTCCTCCAAAAGACACCCACTTCCCTCGCCCTGACTGGCTGTTCGTGTGCAGCTTTCCCTGCAGGCTGCATCCCAGGCTGTTTCCTGAGGGAATTCCCGCAGGGTTTCAAGTGGTGCGGAGTGTTTGGATCAGAAGAGCTGCCAGCACTTCATCTGCAGTCAGGAGGGACCCGCGCCGTGATCACTGCGGGTCCCACACGGCAGATCATTACTGTCAGGTTCATCCTGACGGATGCACTGCCGTTCCTGGCACTGCCCGAGGAGCGGGAGGAGGAGGAGGAGGAGGATGGGAGTGTGGCATCTGCTCCTTTGGGCTGGGCTGCTCTGAGGGTGAGTGCTCCCTCTGAGGAGCAGGGACACCATCCAGCCTGGCTGCCATGGGCTGTCCCTGCATCCCTGCGATGGAAGGGCTGTTTTAGTGCTTTGTTTTTTATCATTGCTGACAAAACTGAGGGGGTTTTATAGCATTTTAACCTGGAATAATTGTGTTTCTTGGCAGGGTTGGGAAACAGTGAGTTGAGTGGAATTCACAGGAGTGAGCTCCATGGGTGCAGAGCTGGCCCTGGACCCGAGCTCAGGGGGCACGGCCTGGCATTGGGGAAAGCTGATGCTGATACAGCATCCCCGCCCGGCTGCAATCCTGCCACACACCCAGCTCATCCCTGAGCTTTTTCGGCAGCTTAATGAAATGGTCCCATTTCCTTCTTCCAGCTGTGCCCACTGCTAAGTGCCTGGAAAATGCATTCCCGGGGGAACAATCCTGCAAGCGAGATGGAAATGACCTGCCGTGGCTGCATTAGTCTCGGTGTCATCGCTTTTGCCTCTTTGCAGTTCAAGGGTTTTTGCCCTTCCTGTGCTCAGCAGCCATCCTGGTGGCACTGGCTCCTGTGGTCACCACCTCCCTGCACCCAGCCTGTTCGCTCAGGCTCAGCCCCAGCCCCGTGCCCAGGGGGTGTTTGGGGGGCACGGAGGGCTCAGGGCACCCCTCCTGTTCCCTGGGAGCCCCCTGCACATCCCAGCCAGGGGAGAGGGAAAGGAGGCTGGAAGAGCCACGTTCTGGGCTCCGTGACACAAAGTGCTGAGGAGGCAGCTCTGCCTTTATCTGCACCCGTGGCCACTCAGCAAAGTGAAATGAAGCAGCGTAAATTTAATTAATGGCAGAATCTGGCTCAGTGTTGAGAGAGGGACATGAAGAGAATGGGCATGAAAACAAATTTTTCAGTGAGCTTATTAACCCCAAGGTTAGGCATTGGTGCCAAGGTTAGATCCCAGACAATAAACCCCGCAGTGCCTTGTTACTGTTCTGGGGCTGGGACACGGTGCTGCTTGGGGCTCTGAGGTCCTCCTGTGCCCTCCCCAGGCTGACCCTGCTCCAGCTGGGCAGAGAGGGATGGCAGCTGGAGAGAGGGCAGGAAAGGGCTGGTTTTGTTTGGTTTTTTAAGAGAGAAACACAGGCAAGTGCTTTTCTTGTGCACTTTGTTTTGCATTTTTTCAAGGAGACAAAACAAACAAGACTTGCCCACAGCTAGGATAACTGACTAAATGAATGAATGAATGAAGGCTAACCTGCTACATCCTCCTTGCCATCGAATTGCCTCCTGCCTCCTGCATCCTGCCTCCTTGCCTCCTGCCTCCTCCCGTGGAGCTGCTTCAGGGAATAAAAGTGCAATTACTTACATAATTTTATGGTAATTACATTGCATCATGTAATTCTATGACTTACATAAATACAAAGCGATTTCTCCTTTAATATCACAGCTGCATGAGCTGAGCTCATGGGAGAAGGTACCAGATCTTTTTCCAAGTACTTTTTGCTCACACTTGGCCAGGCCCTCAGTCCCAGGTAGCATTCTTGGGATGTGGTCCTACACTGGGTCCTGCATTAGCCTGGTTGTGCTCAGCTCTCCTCACCCCTCCCTATCCCTGAGAGCTGTAGCAGCCCGAGCCCCTGCTTGGCTCCACTCCACCCCTTGGTATGGGATTGGGCTGTGGTGGAAAAAACCCTGGGAAAAAACAGGAACTTTTGATTGCACAAGGAAGCAAAAGCATTGTTTTCCTCCTTTATTGAACTTTGGCAAATAATATGTGTGTGGGGGTTTTACATCAATAGCTATAAATAAAACTTTGAAAGCAATGTAATATTTGTCATTGAGATAAAGGACATCTATTGGCACAAATCAGTGAGTAAAAACCCTTTAATGATAAAATAACATTCACTCTTTAGCTACTTTATTTGTCTGAAAAACTCAGCTTACACTCAGTTCAACATATCACCTTCCACAAAGTTAAAAAATGACATAAAATGACATAATAAAATAGACCTTAAATTTCATAATACAAGTACCTTGGCAAATTCCAGCCAGCTGGAGCAGCTCGTACCGGCCCCGCTGTGCCCTTGCCATGGCCTCACATACCCCTTGTTGCCTCTGGACTGAGGAATGCAGGTGTTCTCAGCGCCTGGTTTTACAACAACTGCGTGTCGGTGAGGAGTGGTGGCATCTGCCAGCAGGGCTCTGCCGAAACATCCCGGCTCTGCTTATTGCGGAAGAACGTGGAAAGCTTTCTGGAAGATTAACCACTGTTACAATCATCAACTGTCTTACAAAAACCCCTATTTAAAGTTCTTGTATCTGTTACTGTCTTTGGCAGAGAAATCAGGAAAAAAAAAACCCCGACTATATTACACAGCTTTCATTATTATCACAACCTACCGAGTAAGGCCAAATAAAAACGTCTCCTTGCACTAATGAAAGCACATCTCTAATATACCCTTAATGACAGACGATATCAACACTCTACCGACGGGACTCAGAGGCCTCCTCAGAAGACTGCGACTCCCCCCTCCCCAAGCCACCTCTTCCACGCAGAGTGAAGGGTACGGAGCAGTTGGTTTGGCTTCATGTCCAGTACAGCCCGGGATCTGGGGGACATCGGGGCTCCAAAGCTGGACCCGGAGAGAAAACACAACCCATTCTTAACCGGGGGGCGCTCGAGCGTGAATCCGGCTTGTGACACGAGGGACAAATCAAAGGGAGGATAAAGCACCTTAACAAACCTGGCCCCAGGGCAGGGGGTGGGCAAGGGGCTGCCGGAGTCGGGGCTGCCCGACGGGCAGGAGCAGCACGAGACACAGCTGGACTGCTCAGATGGACACCCAGGCCAGCGATGGGACAGGTGACACGGCTGGGAGAGCGCTGTTGACCCCAGGCTCGTGGGTCCTGCCCGTGCTGGCACAACAGCTGGGATGGCTGGGCCGGGCAGGAGTGCAGGTGAGGTGAGGGGTGGTCACTGAGCACCCACCCCGGCCGGTCCCCTGCTGTGCCCAGGGGCTGCCATAAAGCCAAAGGAACTCCTGATCCCGGGAAAAAACGCACAGTTGGCTCCGTAGCGAGCAGGATGTGCATTGCCACGTGACTGAACGAATCGAATCGCTGGCGAGAAGCTGCCAGTTGGACAAACTTCTCCTCAAATGGCAATTTCATTGGAACTGAATTTGGGTCTGCTTAACACAGGGACAGACCAGAGCTGATCTGGACACCCGCCCTGAGCAGTGCTGAGCTGCACGGGGCGAAACTGGGCGTGATTTCACAGCGTAAATGCAAACACAACTGCGCCACGACTGCGAACAGCTAACAGGCTCCATGCATAAATAAATACCATCAACCCAAACACCTCGTCCCAAACCCAAAGGAAGAAGTTGCCATTAAGAACCACGATGCATCACACTGCTAAGGGTTTGCCTCATGCATAAACATGGGAGCGCTGATTGGCAGTTGCTAATTATAATACTACACCGCCACACAGGACAATCAGCTCTTCAGACCAAGTAGCACAAATGTAGAAAATAATCTTTTTTTTTCACTTTTTTTTTCTTTTTTTTTTTTTCCCCAACAGAGCAAATGAACACAGATTGTTTCTTCAGCAAAATATGAAACTGTAAACTTTGGGCTCATTCTGCAACTTCTCCCCGATCCATAATGACAAAAAAAAACCCAACGGGAAGAAATACTGACATACATTATTAAGCGCACCTTCTCCGTCTAGTACAAAAGCACAACCTAAAACGTATAAAGCTTCTTCTTCTTTTTTTTTTCTTTTAAATCACAGTTACCAAAAAGAAACAGTGAATAATTTATTACATACGCTATAATAACATTACGCTAAACAGCTATTCTCTATGAGGTATATCTGAGAAAATTCTGTAAGGGATTGCACGGTCTGCGTTGCCAACATGCCCAGTTCGTAATAAAGCTTTGGAACCATGGAGAAAAGAGAGATCGGGGAGAGGGGGGGAGGAGGAGGAGAAAGAGAAGGAGAGCCTTTGGTATTATCAGGAGTCTGTTCTTTGCAGGGCTGCATTGCAAAGCACCACAGTACAAAAGCCCACCAGGTACAATTCGGCGGCCCAGTTGAAGCTGAGGTATTCACAGGAAGAATAAAAAAAGCACAGAGAGGTCTAGACTGGCAAAATCGTTGCTTTGGTTCAAGCAAGGCACTCGTCCCGTGGTAATGTCACTCTTTGCAAGTGAAGCAGGAGTCGGGGGGGCCGCAGGGACCCTGCCAGCTCTGGGGACTGTCTGTGTCCGAGGGCACAGGGACAACTGGCTCCCCCCGCCCAGAAGGCATCCTGAGAATTATTATAGCTTTGTATTGAAGGAACACAGAGAGAGAAAAGCACACTTGTCAAGTCCTACCGTTTTCAACGCAGACTTAAACCCCCAAAGAAATACAAAATAAAAGGCAACACTTAATTAAAGCGGAGCGTTTGTGTTGAGCTGTTGGTAACCTCTGTGAATCCAAGGGCATGGCTCAGGCAGATTCCTTGGGGAAAGGCCCGGGCCCTGCAGCAGCTGTCCCAGCCCGGGCTGGGGCTCGGGCGGAGCTTGGGGGAGTGAGCAGTGCCCAGGGGTGGGTTCGGCTCCTCAGAGCGTTGCTTCAGTCCTATAAACAGCATAAAACAGGCTCAAAACCCAAGTGCCAGAGGGCACCACTAATTCCCCAACCAAACAACCAAACAACTTGGAAGTAATCACTCAGGAACGTGATGCTAATGGAGCTTAATGTAGCCTCGCTTCATTGCTAACTCGAGAAAAGTAATTAATTGATTTTTATCTGGAAACTGTAATTGTAAACAACAAGCAAAGGTGACGAGGAGGGAGCAGCTCCTGGATCTGTGCAAGGCCGGCTGCGCGGGGGGCACGGGCAGGAGAACCCCACACCAGCCCCTGGGCTCTGCTCAAGCACGAGAATAATAATAATTAACAATGCTAATTGCTGCTGCAAACACACCCCACACCGGCCCAGGCAGCACCTGCAGAGCCTTTCCCCAGGGAATCTGCGGATGGACAAACCCCGGAGTCACCTCCAAGTCCGCATGACCGCTCCATCAGGGGGACCTGGAGTGGGAACTGGCTCCACGTCTCCAGACGGTTTTGGCTGGCAGGAAGGAGTAAGGAACACAGAAAAGGGTGTCACCAGAACTGGCAGCTTCCAGGGAAGCGTTTCTTTGGGAATCTGGGCTTTGCTGGACATTTCTAGGTGTAGGAGAGAATGGTGGGAGTTATCAGAGAGCACAAGCAGAATGCAGACCGCACAGAGAAAGAAATCTTTGGTATCTTTGGTATCATCAACACGATTAAAATTACAAATGGAAAAGTCAGTGAGGTAGCCTCTTTGGTTCTCACTAGAAATAGAAAGGTTTTTTCTGGTGTTTTTTTTCTTTTTTCCTGTTTTTTTTTCCTTTTTATTTTTTTTCCACACACAGAAGTTCATTCTTGGAAGCAGCTAGTTTAAGGGTTTCTCTCTTTTTCTTGGCATGGATTAATTTCCCTCCAGTTTAAGTTTTAAGAAGCCACAAAGTTCAGGCAAAGAATCCCAGTATCTTTTTTTCCCCCCCCTATTTTTCTGAACACACAGTTTTAGGTTGAATATTCATTGCTTATCCTCAAAGTTCACTCTGCTGTTCTTACAGGAAATCAGCTGTAGTGCTTTATAGATAATTCTAAATAAAAAATAAAAACTCTACAAGGGCATCCCCGGGTGATGATGAATAAGTTAAATAAATAAGTTATATTACGAAGGCTTCATGTGCCGTAATAAAGGTACGTTGCACTTTCTAATCAGGAGGCAAGATATTAACTTAAATAATTTAAACTTTGATATTTAAAAAACTAACATCAGTTAAAAGAAGGAATTAAAACTAGACCTCTGTTATATGGAATGAGTTGTTCTTCCCCTGTCTGACAGAACCTGGCTGCTCTACAAAGCAATACCAACTCTGAAGTGTATTTACTAACAGGCTTCGCATCCCTGATGCGCTACAACAGTCCTATGGATAAATAAGCAAAATTACTCCCAAATGAATTCACGAAAGGATGAATTAAATAGATACAAATAGCTAACATCAGAGCCTGACCCCGCTGTCTGCATTCAGGCAAAACTCCCACTAAATTCAAAAGCTAAACCGAAACACAATGGGATTCAGACTGAACAGAGATCTCAGGACCTGCCCTAAGACTAAATCAAATAAATTACATTAGCAATAGATAATATATTGGGTTAAAACCCACAAGTGTCTGGAAAAAAATAAAACCATTTTAAGCTTTGCCTTTTCAAAAAATTTAAACAATAAAAATTCCCCATAATAAATAGAAAGGAGGCCAAGTAGAAAGTTTCCCCATATCTTAAAAATATGTAGGAATTGTGAGAAGCGAGGGAAGCATTGGCCGTGTCCGAAGCCAGCACACTCTTTGCAATACCGTGTCGTTCCCGAGCCTTCCTTCGGGAGAGGAGATCCCCTTCCCTCCCGTGGGGCTGAGTGAGGTTTGCTGGTTGAGTCCTTCGCAGGTCTTTGGATTCAGCTGTAGGTAAGAGAGATCCACAATAAAGCTTTGCAACCGAAGTCAGTGAGCACATTCTTTGTTCCTGCATGGGAGATCCAGCAATATCCAAGGTTTCTTGAAAGTTGAATTCATCTCGGCTGTGCCCAAGGTTGTGACTCCAAGTTCCTGGTCCGGAAGATGCTGGGATACTCTCTGTACACACGAGTCTTTCGCAGCACAATAAATAAAGCAACAAGTTACACTACACAGCTCTATAGATGCATCGATACATGGTATAGAGACGGAACACTGCTGCTTGCGTTTGGTGTGGTGTGAGCAGAGCACAGCACAGACTCTGCCCACATAGACAAATATCTCCACCACAGTCTCTGTGGTGGTCTCTCTCCAACGCTCCTTGTCTGAGGGAGCTGCTACATAAAAGTCTACAAGAGCGGACAGTGAAATGGAAGACGTCACACACGAGAGATGTAGGGATAAAAATTGCAGCAGGATTTTCGGGTGAAAATGGCTTGTGACTGTTGATAGATTTGAGGCCCCAGCCCAGAGAAGCCTCATGTGTGTTGCTACTTGGCTGTAATGTTGCATAACAAACACTTCCGCAGTCTGGAGAGAACTTCACTGTGGAGAAATTTGTAAGTAATTCAGTACCTCATCTAAACTCCCTTTGTTTGGGCTATTGGATGAGTGCTGAGCAGGAGCAAAAAGCCCAGGTCTTTGCTCCCAGGCTTCACCAGAAGCTATGGGCAGCTCCCCTCTGCCTGTGGGGTAGGTGGGAGGCAGAGCTGTGGCAATCTGGATGTCCCTCAGGTGAGTGTCCTTCAGGTGAGTGTCCCTCAGGTGAGATGAGCCTCAGTGGGGTGTCCCACAGCCAAGCACATGCTCAGAGGATGCCTGGGGCTCATTCCCTGTGGGATACAATGCACTTCCCTGCCCTGTCACTGCAGGAAGGGGAGGTGAGGAATAAGCACGGGGGTTTTCACTGGTCCTGTGTCATCCTCTGCCACTGCAGATTGCAGGGGCACACTTCCAGCACAAGACACCTCCCCTGAGGGCAATGCTGAGTTCAAAATGCACCAGGGGCTGATTTGATGGACACTTGGGTGTGAATGAAAGTGAAACTTCAATATGACTGCACCACCTCAGCTGGGCCCGGCTCTGCAGCGTGCTGGCTCCAAACTCCCCACTCAGATATCTGGCATTTGGGTGAGGAGCCCTCAGAACACATCAGTCCAGATTGGGACCATTTTTGGCAGGTTTATTCCATGTCTGGCTACAAGGATTCTCCAAATCTCTTTGGGATCTGTCTGGAAATCTCTGCTGAAGGATACTCTGATTCCCAGAGCAGGCATATGCTCTCAGTTCAGCTGTGAGGATTCTGAATTTGCTTTCCAGAAACTTTTCCTGTCCTGAGCAGACAAGGCTTTTTGATTTTTTTCCTATTTTAAGTGCAGTCATTGGAAAATGACTGCAGCAGTTCTGTGAAGCAGTTAAAATGAAGCCCTTGTTTAAAGGCAGAGAGGAGCAGGATGTGCTCTGGCTCTGAGGATAACTTTGGACATGTCATGATTTGGATCATCATGACGTGTATCAAAGAACATTACAAGGCTAATATGTCAGAAGCAACTCCTGAACTGCCCCATGGACTGCTGAATACTTGGGTTTGGTTCAGGTGGAGGTTTGGAGCCGGGCTGTGGTGCTGCTCAGTACTCACAGTGACAGAGATGGGAACACACATATTGCAAGTTTTATCCCTGGGGAAGAGAAAGAAGGATGGAGGTCACTCGACCGATGTCACGCACAGGAGGGTGGGTGTTCACAGCTCCAGACACACAGGAGACCAACACACAAGTCACACCCAACCCACAAGTGTTTCCTAGAGGGAGGAGACATACCAGCGTAGTATCCCAACATCTTGCACTTGGAGCCCATGCAGCTCGTGGAGAGATGCTGTGTGGGGCAGAAACAGGGAAAACATAAACAAACACACCCTTTTGGTTGCGCAAAGACTCACGAGTGGTTACCTGTCCAGAGATCAGTGGGGTTATGTGCATTAGTCGTGCAAGAGGAGAAACGAACTGAAACACAAGTAGTGAGAATCCTCATCTTTGGTATTGTAGCTGTTGAGGTTTTGGTTGCTCTGTTCCTTGTTCTTTTGAAAAAACTGCATAGGCACAAAATAAAGACAATCTTCAACTTTAAGATGACTTGAGTTGTCAAATGAAGCAGCAATCGTACTGGCTTTGCTTTTTTCTCATTCTTGTCAACCCTTTCTTTGAGATCTGCTTCCGAAAATGTCCAAGATGTCTGTAGAACACAGTGTGGTACTAGTTTGCTTCCTGACATGCTTCCTTGGTTTTTTTTAGTTTTTATTTTATCTTTCAATGGAACAGTTTGTTGCAGAAGTAGGTGCAGAAAACGTTTCTTTGGTTTCAATTAAGTAGTACATAAAAAAGTCTCAAGTGTCTCTAGCCGAGCACGGCCGCACCGGGCCGGTCACCAGCCAGCGGCCGTTCCGCCGCCGCCGGGGCGGCTCTGCTGCACGGAGCTGGAGAGAGGGCTCAGAGCTTGCCAGGCTTCCCCAGCGCCAGCCAACCACCCGCACCAGCGATGACAAAGAGAAATGGCAAGTTATAAACATCTTTGGCTTGCAGAAATCCTGTCTCTTTGGTGTGCTGTGTTCCTGCCGGCTCGGGGAGCTGGCAGGGAAAAGGAACTTAGGGATGCAATAGAGCTAAATGCGGCACATCTGAAACGGTCCGTGGTATCTGAAGGGCTTGTTTCTGTTTCTTTTCCTGCTTGAAAGTACCATAAAATACTGATAAAATGAACAAAAATACATTGAAAGCTAAAAAGGTTTCGGTAACACAGCTGCTGCCGAGGAGAAACCAGATTCCCGGAAACTAAAAAAGGATGCAATAATGTAAATAAATCTAGATCTTCCAAAACATTGTGTTTGCTCCATGAACTGTAGCAGTTCCATCGACCTCCTGAGTATGCATTAGGTACAAACACAGAGCTTGTGAGGAACTGCCAGCTGTGCTTGAGGCTCATGCCATCTCCGCGGTGTTCCCGGGATGTCAGGCTGCAGCTGGCACAGCTGCCCTGGGCAGCCCAGGGCCGGACCACGGCTGTAGCTACCGGCTTTGTGCTTGATACTTTGAGCTCAAGAGAACTGAACTTTTCTGATCCAAGAACAAGCTGATTCAATTAAACTAAAAAACCGACCAAAAAAACCTTAAATCTGATTTTTTTCCCCTAAAACACTTAACAAAACCATGCCTGAGTTTAAAAACAGGGTCTTGGGTTTTAGTATCCGACTTTGTGCTCCGTTGTCGTGTGGCCGCAGGGTGGTGTGGCCAGCACACGGCAGGCGCCGGGCACAGGAGGCTGCCGGGCTGGCAGCGGCTCCCACCGGCCGCGGAAACCTGGGGCTCAGGAGAAACCTGCCTCAAGAACGACTCCCCTACGTTTCAGACCTGCTTCGCCTGTCCTGAGCATAGTATTGTGTGGAGAGAGGTTAAAGTGGAGCCTGTGCCTGCTAAGACGGACGAGAAGCCGTAGGAATGTCCTCGGGAACAGCTGGGCTGGGGTTGGTTGCGGGGATTGTGCTTTAAGTCACCGGCGAGGGGCCCTGCTGCGAGGCCGCTCTCTCTGCGCTGTGCCGGCTGTGCCGCGCCTCTCATGCCTTGGTGCAGGTGCTGGGGGCTGAGGAGGAGCCCCCGGAGCTCAGGTCGTCCTGCCACTTCTCCAGGCTGCGCCGGCGGGCGTTCATGAAGAAGTTGCTGACGGTGGTGAGCTCCAGGCCCAGCTGCTGGGAGATGGTGATCTGCATTTCTTTGGAGGGACGCTTGTTCTCCTTGAAGATGGCGAAAAGCGTTCGGCGCTGGAGGTCCGTGAAAACCAGGCGGGATTTCTTCTGGGAGTTGTTCCGCTCTTTGTTGGGCTCTTGCTCTTTGCGTTTGCAGGCTGGGAAGGGGTGGCAGAGACAGAGAGAAAGTGTCAGGGTGGTGCCCACAGACCCTGCCGGCCACTGCAATGGCAGGCACTGACACACGGTGGGCGCAAGTGTCACCGGCTGAGCCAGCACCACTCTGGCACACGGAACCTGAGGGCTCCCAGAGGAGTCCAGTGGGCTGCATTGCTTTTACACCCTCAGTGCCTCTCAATAGCTGGGAATAACAGTTGAACATAAGTTTTATCCCTTTAAACAGCCCAAAGCAAACCCCCATCAAAGCTCCAGNGTTGCTGACGGTGGTGAGCTCCAGGCCCAGCTGCTGGGAGATGGTGATCTGCATTTCTTTGGAGGGACGCTTGTTCTCCTTGAAGATGGCGAAAAGCGTTCGGCGCTGGAGGTCCGTGAAAACCAGGCGGGATTTCTTCTGGGAGTTGTTCCGCTCTTTGTTGGGCTCTTGCTCTTTGCGTTTGCAGGCTGGGAAGGGGTGGCAGAGACAGAGAGAAAGTGTCAGGGTGGTGCCCACAGACCCTGCCGGCCACTGCAATGGCAGGCACTGACACACGGTGGGCGCAAGTGTCACCGGCTGAGCCAGCACCACTCTGGCACACGGAACCTGAGGGCTCCCAGAGGAGTCCAGTGGGCTGCATTGCTTTTACACCCTCAGTGCCTCTCAATAGCTGGGAATAACAGTTGAACATAAGTTTTATCCCTTTAAACAGCCCAAAGCAAACCCCCATCAAAGCTCCAGAAGCAGCAACTTTGTGTGACCACCAAGGGGAAAAACCGCCATGGACCTGCTTGGCCTCCCAGCACACGGGTCAGGCACTGGCTCACCTGGTCCTTCCCTGCTCCTCCCCTGCAGCCTGACTCCTGCAGTGCCACCATCCCAGGGCACCGCTCCCATTGCAGTCCCCCTTCCCAGGGCAAGTCCCAAGACTGAAGCCAGGCAGAAGCGCCTGTCAGAGCTCAGGTCAGGCAGGGCAGCAGTGCCGGACCATTGCTGCACTGAGCGATGCTAATGGATCCTAAAACCCATCCGTATTAATAGCTGCTCTGTATTTATTAGCAGAGAGAGAACAGCAAGTGCTGAAACCAATACCACTGCCGGAGCACACCCACGCTTAAAAATAGCCTGCCCAGGCTGTCTGCACCGGGCACAGGGAGAAAATCCATATGTTGACATGGTTAGGTAATGTGCCGGGACAAAATGAGCCCAGAGAATTGATAAGTGGGTGGGTTTTAAGCAGCCCTGTTAAATAATTCTGCAGGTCTGGAATGTGAAATGAAGCTGGCCCAAAAGTAAAAGTCAGACTGTGGCAATGTCTGTAATTAACCTAGTCACGGCTGTACCTGTGTGGAGCCTGGCTCAGCCACTGTGGCATTGACTGCCTCCTTCTGTGCAGGGCCAGGATCTCACAGCATTTCTGCAGGAAACTGGAGTATTTTGTTGGAGTGCCTGACCCTGACCCCTCTCAGCTGCCAAATTCCAGAGGCTGCAGCAGAGCTGCTTCTGGGAGGGAGGTCAAAGTCTGGCCTCAAAATACCCCAAAGTATAAGATGAGAATGGTCCTGAGAGTCGGGTTGAGACCCAGACAGAGGTTGTGGGTGAATGTTCCCAGCACAGCACTCCTGGAGCAGTGGCACCAGCACAGGGCTCCGGCTGGGAGCCATGGCAGCAGGAAGCAGCATGGATGCTCCTGCCATCAAGGGGAGCCTGCACCTGTGTCCCAATGCCCAGACTCACCCTCTCCAAGGGCATTATCCCAGAGGCAGCAGGAGGGAAGAATTTGGGCTCTCTGACTGCACCTCTGACACCACAACGATAACATCCTACTGCCTGTCTGAGCTGAAAAAGCAGATTTTAAGTTGGGTTTATTTTGCCAAGTGTCTGGAATCCACGCCACAATGTCCCTGGTGCTGGGGACATGATGAGCACCAGCATCTTTGCTGCAGCTTCTAATCGGTTCCGGGACACTGGGATGAGTGGAGTGTTTCCTACCATCACTAATTTATGTCCAGAGATACTCTGCGTTTTACAGTTATTGGTATCTGATAATAAATAATGCAGAGGTATGTGCTTTTTGATGCATTCAGTAAATACTTTCCTTGAACTGTTGAGTTTGCTCTTGAAAAGGCCCCACAAAGGCAAACACTGCACCCGACGTGCATCTCTCAGAGAAAAATGGGGTGAGCACTCTAATAAAATCAAGTGATTTTCCGGGAAGAAAGAGAAAGGTTTTAACAGCAGAGGGAAGGGAAGAGACCGTCTGGATTCTAAGCACAATTTGATTTATTAGCTGCGGTTAAACCTGAACATATCCTATGGAAGAAAATGGACAAGCGGCAAGAACTGAAAGCCGTAACTGTGGAAAAAAAATAAATATAAAAGCTTCCTTTTTCTTCTGCACTGGACTAAAGATGATCCTCCATAGAAAAGATACAGGAACTGCTCAGAAATGGCGTCAGTGCTGCATCCCTTAGCGTGGACCGAAGAGGAGGCCCACGACTTGAAGAGCATTAAGAGGGTGCAGGGACCTGATGCTGCGCTGTGACACACTGCGGATCATCCCCCTGAATTTCGCTACTAACAGCTCATTTGTCCGATTTTCTACAACAATGACTCTGATTTTCCATTTTCTTCCCCACAAGAGAGGAACCTAGCCAGCCCAGGCATTCCAAACAGCCACAAATCCTGAAAAATATCTAGAAGCTCTAGTGCTCAGCTCAATCCCACCCTCTGAGCCCTCAGGCACGGGGCAGGAATGCTCCAGGGCCTCCCTCCTTCCTCAGCTCCTACATTTCTCCAGGAGGGAGACAGAGATGAGGACACAAAGGTCACCAGCATCAGAGGGAGGAGGAGGCCTGGGAGGGGTCCCAGGAGCCACAGCACTGCCCGAGCAGCCCCCGGAGAAGTGGAGCCACTTGCTGGGATACTGGAAACGCCAACAACACAGCTCCTGTGCCTCTCTGGTTCTGGATGTTTCTACTGATGGCAAAAGTGACTCTGCATTCATGAAACAAAGAGCAGGTGTTAAGAAGGAGCCAAGCAGAGACCAATATTCCCTTAATCCGGCAGTAAGTCCTCACTCTCCATCGTTCCTAAGCACAAGCCGTGAATATTGATCCCACCTATGTGGTTTGTGTGGGTGCAAAGTCACCCAAACCCAGTTATCTGTCTGATGGAACTAAAACTGCTCCTCAATTCGATTTTGGAGAGGACTCAATGTGAGGGAAATGTAATTACTCTGGTAATATTGAACACAATGAAATGACCATCAAAGCGTTTTCTAAAGATTTAAAATGTTTTTCTTTTGCTGTGATTCACTTAAAGCAACCCCTTGTATATCCCTGTTACTACAATCTCTTAAAAACTAGGCCTCAGAAATCAATTTGATTACCTCTCTGAATTAAGTATGCACGAATGAGAGCGATTGAGATCAATACAAATTAGGTTAAGTACTCCGCTGTGTACAAAATCATTATGGAACAAGGAGCAATCAGAATGAAGATGCAAATAATCACATTGTCGGGGTGGGCAGCCAGTGCTGCTCATCCCAGCTGCTGCACACACACCAAACTCCTAATTTTTGAAACCCTAGGAATGCCCTTGATGGCATTTATCCAGAAAAACAGATTGGATGTGTAGCACAAAGTTAATTCTGTTCTTCCAGAGAAGATCTGCTTGCTCATCCATTGTAATGGTGAGGTGTTCCCTGTTTGGAGATCCAGGGATTCCTGCAATACTCTGAAAAAGAAGCTCACAGCCTGGCTGTTTCCAGCCAGGAAGGTGTTTTCTTGGTCCCCCACCTGATTTTTCCCTGTCAATCCTGCACAGTCCCCACGGAATGCTGCCCCTCTCCAGGCCCTGCATCCTGCAGCTCTCTGAGAAGAAAAGATGAATGGTTTTGGGGACATGGCTCCTTTATGTTTCTTCCTGGCACACCACAGCTCTCAGGCTGTTTGTGTCCAGTCTCCTGTAAATCTGCTGGATGGCTGGAATTGGGCTGTAAATTCTACTTCCTCCCTGCAGTGCTGCAGCACCCACCTCAGCACAGGATCTCTGACAGGAGCCTCTGGGTACCACTGGAACCTTCCAGCACAGCACAACTCTGGATCATTCTGGCTGCACTCTTGAGAGTCCCTCACGTCTAACACCTGGGAGATTTATGCTTCCTCTTGTTCTGGAGATTCTCCCTTTTGGATCCCAGATAGTTTCCAGCTGAATTATAACACTTTCCAGTGACAAGGATTTATATTCCCCTTGTCAGAGCACAGGAAAGAAAGCAGGCCTTCCCTACGGCGAGTGCTCTGCCTGTTGGAGCAGCATCTCCAAGTGATGCACCAGCACATCCCTGGAAGTACCCGAACACAGCTGTGACTGGAAGGACTCTGGGCATCTTTTCCAAGAAAGGGCTGGGAATTTAAAGCTGAGGTGGGTAAGCAAGAGCTGAGTAAGAACCTGAAATCTTACTGCAAGGGGAAGGACAGATCTAGTGAATCCTTGCTGTGTGCTCCAGTTTTCAGGAATTCTGACCCATGGGAGAAAGCAGGACATGAGCATTTCCTTTTACTGCCTGTTATCGATAGGATGGAATTGGGAAGAACAGGAGAGGAGAGGACAGGAGCAAAGCTCTGCCAGGTTATCCAGGAAAGCCAGACCTGTGCTGCCCTCCAAGCTCTCCTTGCACTTCAGTTGAACACACAAAGCAAGAGCGGCACTGTTTCTCCACACTCAGGTTCCCATTTCCTTCTTCCCAGGGGCTTAGGAAAGCTCAGCTTCAGCAGGAGAGGGTCTCTCCTGGCGGGCTCCAGAGAGGCGGAGCTGAGGAAGGGAGGGGAGAGGGGCCATGGATCCCACCATGCCCACAGGAAGGAGTGGGCAGGACAAGCCCAGGGGAGAGAGAACACGGAGAAGAAGGTGTGTGGGAAGCTCTCTGAGGAAGACTTCCTTCTGCTCTTCCTTCCCCTCCTGCAGCCGAGTGCTGCTTGCCAAAGCTTAATGCCTCAGCACAGGCCCCGTGCTCCCATCCCATTATGAGGGGATGAGAACTGCTGGAAAATCACCGCTGCTCATAAATATGTTCCCTGCTTACTGAGAGATATTTTGGTCTTGGAGACAATTTGCGTTTTGGGAACCTGCCAGCCTCTATCGCTTGTCTAATAATTCCTCTGTGCAGCATTTACCAGTGGTTTGAGTCCCTTTTTTCACAATGGAGCAGTTTGATTTAATAGCTCAAAAACCCCAAACAACCCCAAAACTCTCCAATTTCTTTTTTGATTGCATTTCTCTCTGCCATCAGTGAGTTGTCTGGCTGATGTTATCACCAAACCCATTTGAGATTAGTCTGTTTGGTATGATTTCTGTGTGCAAAACCCTCTATAAATCAGAGAGCCTTTTATGCAAAAGTCTGCAAGATTGATAGAGCTGGATACAAAATCTTTTACCTTGGAAAAAGAGATGTATTATCTGTCCCGTTGGATATAGTGCTTTCCCTGCATATTCATGGCCCAGGTACGACGGGCTTTTTCCAGAGAAGACAGAAGACAAGATGGGAGCCTTAAATACAAACAGATTGCTATCAGAAGGAAGGGAGTGTTCTTTTTTGCTGTGTCTAGTGGGGATAAGATGAGAAGCAAAGGATTTAAAAGACAAAAAGTGAGATTAAGGCCAGTCATTAAGGGTTTTTTTGTACCTGTAAGCCCTGGAAGAGATCACTTAGGTAAAAAATCCCCCTCTGGAGATTCCTGAAGAAAGGGGCAGACTGTCAGGACAAGTGATGTCTGCAGTCCCTTTCAGCCCTGCTTTCCCTCTGAGATCCATTCTCCGTACACCTGCAGAGCCCCGTTTCCACTCTGAAGGCAGCTCCAGGGGAGCTGCTCTGATGAGAGGAGTCTGCTGCCTTTAGTGCTCGGAGGCTCGGCACAGCCGTGTTGGGTACTGCAGGAAGCTTGTCATCTCCCAGTAATGGCTAATTGGAAGGGAAGGAAAAGCTCTTGCAGCTGCTGGATAGCAGCAACATCCAGGACAAGGTTTTGTGAATAATACCAGGGAGGAGCACCAGGGATGAGCACCCGGGGCCACAGTGCAGAGCCAAAACGCCCCTACAGAGTGTGGGAAGAACCAACACCAGTAACTAGGAAATAATCCTTTTGGCAAAAATGTTCTCTCCTTTATGCATTCCTCGCCACAAATAAATTGTGGCAATTTTCAGATGCAGAGGAATACTTGAGTTTGGGCTATTTCAGTTCAAACAGTGATGGGCACAGGAGACACAGGAAAAAAAACGAGATGCTGGGGAAAAAAATCTTATAAGGAAATAGTGAAGAGGAGCTTCAGAATGAGTAACACATGATGAGCAATTAATTGTTTCTTTTAAAAAGTAGGGGGGAAATTTAGAAATGCATTTAATCACAAATGTACTCAGAACTAACTTTATCAAATAATCAAGAAAGTGATAAAACTCGTCTGCTTTGCCAAAACAGGATTCAGATTTCTGTGTGGCAGAAATGCCTTCAGAAATGATGTGGAACAAAGAGCTGGGGCAGGGTATTATTTCGGAATGTTGGTACATGAGAAATATAATTTATCAGCCGGCACCACAATTTACCGCATGGATTGTTCAAACACAACCACTAATCTATAGCTGAAGAGAGCAACGATATTTCAAGCCACTAAGCACCTTTCAAAAAACCTTTATGTACCTGTATATTTAGTTCAACGCTAAGAAATAGTTTTATAAATAGGCAACGCGCCTGATACAGATGTTAACATGTCTTAATTTTTAGCTGGAGATACAGACAACAAAATAGTCTCAAAATCCAGGGAAGAAGCATTTGGTAGGGCGCAAAGAGGCAGGGGACAGGAGGACAACTACCCACAGCCCATTCCTCACTGTGAGACCCCTCTCCTTGGCCTGGGGGACTTGGGGGTGCAGGGGCTCAGCCTGGGATGTGGCGCTGCCACCGCCCACTCCTGGTACCGTCACCCACGGCTCGCCGGGCCCGGGCCAGGGAGAGTCCGCGGCCACCGCCGGCCCCGGGCGTCTCGTCTCGCTCCTGCTCCCGCTCTCCTCCTCCTCCCTTCCCTCCGTCCCTGCTCCCATCCCTCTCCGCCGCTCTCCGTGGTACTGACGGGTCTGAGCACGGAGCGGGGGTCGGGCAGTTCTGCACAAATGAATCATTGACGGTGTTTTGGTACAAAAGTGTTAAATGATCAATAAGGCGATCCGGCACCGGAGAAGGTAAACAGGCGGCGGAGCGCTCTGCTGACCCCGCAGAAATTTAGGGACTGTCCGTGGCGAGCCGCCGGGGCTTTCCCGAGACCTTCCCGCGGCGGGGAGGGAGGGCAGGAGGGAGGGTTGGGAGGCCCGATCCCCCCGTCCCGAGGGCAGCCCCTCTCTCCCGCCGGGAAGCGGCAGGAGCTGGGGCACCAGCCCGCTTTAGGGACGAGGTCCCGGGCTGATGCCGCCGCCGGGGGTGGTTTTGTGGGAAAAGCGTTTGTCCGACCCTTCCAAAGCCCTCGTCGGGCCCCGGAGGCAGCACGGTGTCCCCGGGAGGGCACTCGCCGCTTCCTCGGCTGCAGCCGCAGCGAGACACGCGCACGGTGGCCCCAAAAGGGTGCTCTGCCCTCGGAGCTCCAGAGCACGCTCGGAACTCCCCATCCACAGCGGCCCGCACCTTCCCGCACAGAAACCCCCAGCACCGTCCCCTGACGGAGGAGTCTTAAAGACCCCCAAGACAAGACAATAAGCAGAGAAATAATAAGATTAAATTAGATTAGGTTAGAATAGAACAGAATAAACGACACTATATATCTTCTATAATAATAAGAAATACTAAGCACACCCACCCTGCTACTGCTCCCACAGGGAGAAGGGGATTTATTTCCTTTCAAGGACAGCAGATTTTTGCCCCACTTGGGAAAAATTTCCAGGAGTATGGGGCAAAGAGCTGGTGGGTTTGTTTTTTTTTTAAAAAAAAACCCTGAAATACTTGTGGCTTTCCCCCCATGCTCAGAGGGATTTAAGCAAACGAGTAAAGGGGGAGAAGGAAGCACTGAGGCAACGGGGCCGCATATTCACACGTGGTAATAAAAGAAAATTAAAATAATCGATTTCCTGAAAGGAAAGGTAATTTGCAAAGGTCTTTCCCGCCCCATGGGGAATCCATGCCCACTCAGCACTTGAGCTCTCTCCAAACTTTGCTCCTGGATGCAGAGGCATTCAGGGGGACTGGTAAAGCAGAGATCCAGAATTATACAGGCATAACTCTGCGTGCACCTGTGATTCCTGATTTTCTGCTCTATATGTAGGGCTCCACGGGGAACCCCCACCCGAGACCAGTGCTGGGAAGGAAAAGCACCAGCCACGTTACTGGAAATGAGCCGGCTCAGGTTCCAGATCAATGAAAACTGGGTCCACGCGTTGATGCTCCTGTTGCCAGCATTAATGCTCTTTTAATCTTCTAAACATTATCTGCATCGATTTCCCTCTCGATACACGTTTGTTTGGGAAGGCGACATTGCCGTGTGCTCGGCAAAAAACCCAAACCCCTTCTGTCCCTCCGACATCCCTGTCGCAGACAGACCTCGGCACCGTCATTTGGCTGCCAATACAGAGGATACCTGCGAGTGCTGGAAGAGACGAGAGGAGTTTGCAGTTGCCTTCAAAGCCGAGGAGGGGATCAGCATCCCTCTCCTGACGGGCAGCACAGCCAGGACTGCCCCGCACCTCGGGAAAGCCCGAGCACTCTCCGCGGGGATTTCGGAGACCCCAGGCCGTGGGTGTTTAACCCGCAGCACCTCTGGTTAGGGGTCGGGCAGGGATAACGGACATCAATCATCCATGGCTCTTCTTTGCCCTGCTGTGCCGCATCCCAGCCCCGCTCGGCAGCTGCTCCTCGTGCAAGGACTCTATGTGCCCATTTCCGCACCGCAGAGACCCCCGTGTCCCCTCAGCCCCCTCCGGGTGTGCCAGCAGAGCGGGCAGCCCTGGGTACAGCTCTCTGTGTCCCTGCCCACTGGGGACCAATCTGCCCGCGTCGGGATCAATTGAAATAAAAGAAGGACGGACTCGGTGGCACAAACATCCCCGGATTTTCGTCGCTATCACAGCAGAGCGGCCCGGCCCCTGGCCCCCACCCCATGCTGCGGTCTGTCCCACGCGTGTCTCCCCGCGCCAGCGCCCCCCATGTCCCTCTACACCCACGTCCACGGCCGCGCGGTTCCCGGGGAGCGGGGAGGCAGCCCCGGCCGTGCTCCTCGGCGGGGCCCTGCCTTCACTCCCGCGGGACCGCCCGGCCGGCGACCCCCGGGCACCCACCGCGCCGCGGACGCACCCCGCATGGCCCCACGGCAGGGACAGCTCTCTGTCCGGGTCTGTCCCGCTCACCCCCGGTGCGGGCGCTGCTGGGGATCGCTACCGGGGGTCGGTACCGGGGGTCGGTACCGGGGTCGCTGCCCGCCGCCCCCCCCGCGGCCCCCGCAGAACAATGGGGGCTGCGGCGCCCCGTGACCGCGCCAGGGGGCGCCCGCGCGCCCTCCGCGGACAATGCGGC
>VZRS01001602.1:13473-54531 GCA_013398055.1 Ifrita kowaldi
ATAACATCAGGAATAACATTCCCTCCCTCATCCGGTTTGTTCTGTCAGGATCGGCTTTTTCTTGGCCGCCCTTTCTCTTGCATTTGCAGAATATTCCGTTAAATTTCTCCTCCCTTTGCTCCCCCTCTCCTGCTCCATCTGGGACTGGAGGAGCTCTCCACCAGCAGCATCTGTGTTTAATCAGCTTTAAAACTTCCACAGGCTATATGTAAGTAAGGGAAATGCTCCGGACAGGGAATAATTATCCCTTTAATTACGTGGATCCACTGCTGGGGGGCTCAGGGAGAGCAGGGGGCACTTCCAGCCTGGGGAGCAGCAGCCAGGACATGGATCTGCCCTAAATCCCATCCCATTCCATGGGCAGGGGCACCTCCCACTGTCCCAGCCTGGCCTGGGACACGGCTTCCCCTCGTTTTAGATCCTCCCTCTATGGACAGGCTCAGAGAAGGACCAACAGCAAAAATCCTAAAATATTCCATGGAAAACCCCCGAGGAGCAAGGACAGAGCAGACTCTTGGCTGAGCAATGAGCTGTTTATGGGGCCCCCGCCCTGTCCCAGTTTTACCATACTTGGGAAAGTCGATCCTGATTAACTAATGACGGGAACTTATTTAAAACACGTTTATCCTCACGGGGCCACACACTCCTAACTGGAGCAACTTCAATTCCGTCTGGAGAAAATGGGGTTTTTGAGAGCCAAAATTGACCAGGAATTAAAACCTTGGTTCCCATCAGCCAGGACCTGCCCGTGGGTGCTCTCAGCCCATCCCGGCTGTGCAGAACAATCTCCTTTTTGCTGGGATTTTGCTCCACAGCTGGGCCTGGCTGTGGATTTGATGTGTGAGTGTGAAGAATTCCTGGGTTTAATTCCAACAGGTGCCACCTTCCCACAAATAATGATCAGGAGCCTCGCAGATGGGCTGGCAGAAGAGCTGCGCTCCTGTAAAGTTTTTATATCAATTCTGCATTCCTGAATGGGTCCAGATAACGATGGGAGATTTTCCGAATTCTCTGAAGCCTCTGATCCCGGGGCTCCGTTGTTAAATGTGTTTATCACACACACACAAAGCCAGCAGCAAAATTCACGGGAGCTTTGTGCTCCGAAATCAGCGTTTGCTGCGTGAGATTCACCTCACGGGGGAACAAATTCAAGGTCAACGCCTCACTTAGCTCTGGTTCTTAACCCCCAAATGAGACTCTTTGATTGCGGGATCTCAGGAAGGGAAGGATGAAAAGCCGAGCCTGGCTCTGCATCGCTGTTTGCTGCTCCGTCAGGGGAGGCAGAGGAACTCTGCAGCCCCCAGAAACCATCGCCGCCTTTCAGCACAACAATGGGAGCCCGGAGCATCACAAAGTCTTGGCTGTGGCTGCGATTCGCTCCTCTCCTCAGATAAACACTGAATTTCCAGCGTTCTGGATGTCAGAGGGGGCTCTGCTCTGCCTGGGCACGGATTGGATTCATCATTCCAGGGAAAAAAGGTGGATGGAGCAGAGGGCAGGGATCGGCTGCTCCAGCTGAATGAAACATCCCTCTCCTCAACGGCCTCGGAGTTCGCCCCATCCTTCCCTCCTTGTCCTCTCTGGCTGCGGGATCAGCACGGACCGGACCTTCAGCTCTGCTTTTGGGCATACAGAAAATAAAATAATTGGCCCCGAAAACAATTTCCCCGTGATTAAAGATCCGCTGCTGCTAAAAATATTGAAAGCAGGAATCCGGCCGAATAATAGACTTGGCAGCGTGCAGCAGAGCTGACACAAACTGCTGGCACCGTGCAGAAAACAAACATCAAAAGACAAAATAGCTTCAGACTCTCTGAAGCACTGGAAATTTATTTTTTTTTTCCTGCCCCTTTTGCTGATGCCATTTTGCCAAGGTTGTTTGTGCACGCCTGTGTAATTCCAGCTAGTTCTTGAACTCAGGATATTCTCTGAAATGCCCCTGGGGTGGTTCCTGCACTTGGGTGCCCCTCGCTGTGCTCTGAGCCACCCTCAGGGTTCAGAGTGGGAGCAGAACTGCCAGGGGTGTCCTGAAGCTTTTATTCCGCTTAATTTGCTTCCTCTTTTCCTTAAAATGTTCTGGAAGTGGTTCCACCTTTCCTCCCTCCCCTCTCCCAAGGTGTGTCCTGCCAGCCCTGTGATCACTGCGGTCACCGAGCTGCCCTGTACTGATCACCCAGCCCATGATTGGGTGTGATGTGAAGGCTCATGAAGGGCCTGACCCACAGAAGCCCCTGGACACCTCCCCGAGGGCAGGACATGGAATTCCCCAGGGAATCCACAGCTCCTGGTGGGATCAGGCTGTGTCCATGCTGATTTTCCACAGGGGTTTATTCAGTGCTCTGAACCTGCCTCAGCTTTGCTCTCACCTGAGCGAAGCTGCAGCGTCCCCTGAGCCCTTCCCGAGGTGCAGCCGCTGCTCCAGGGTGACTGCCCGGGGTTCAAACCCCTCTGCAGGGCTCTGGCAGCACCTGGGGGAGGCCAGAGCGGAGAGCAGGCAGGTTTTTGTGGGATCAGCTCCGTGCTCAGCGTTGCGGTGTCAGAACGCCCGGGAAGGCGCCGGAGCAGCGCAGCGGGAGCTGAACCGACACAAACGCGGCTCCGTCCTTTCCGCCCCAGGGAGCTGAGCCTCGGTGACACCTCGGGGTTCCATCACTGCCTCAGAGCTGGGGGAGGGAGGGAAGAGCAGGAGGTGGAACAGGCCAAATCCCACCTCAGCAATTCCATTCCTGTTTTATAGGCACGAGAAAAACACCCCCAGACACTTCAGGAGCTGCAGCTCAGGAGCCTTTTCAGTGAAGGGCCTGGCTGGAAACTGCCAAGAGCTGCAGCAGCTTTGGCAGGAGCTGAGGAAAACCTCTGGGGAGCTGAGGAGCAGCGATGGAATCCAGTCAGAGCCAGTCTGGGAAGAAGGAATGGCAGAGGACACGGGAGAGGTGAGGCACGGACCCTGCTCAGCGCTCAGGACACTGCAGGATGCTGGTGCTGAAGGACTGGAATGTCCCGAACACAAAGGGAGCAATTCCCAGGGCTGGATGTGAGCACGAGGTGCTTTGGGGGGCTGCTGACCTCTGCAGACCCTGCGGACATCGAGCGCTGAGCACCAAGGCTGGGGTGGTGTTTGCACCCAAACACAAACTCCCACAGGAGCAGGGGATTTGGCCAGGTCTGGAGCCCAGGGGAGCTTTTGGAGTGGCCTCCAGGGCTTGGCATGGGGCTGATGACCACGCTGGACACGAGCTGTCCCCCTGCTCTGGAAAACAAAAGCACAGACACTTGAGAACCACGTAGAGTCCCTCCAGCCCTGCCAGCTGCTCCTCACACCCCGAACGCCCAGCTAGGAGCGAGGGCTGGGCAGCAGCGCCCGGGGATGGTGGGGAGGGTTTTTTCCAGGGTCAGGAGATAATGACCTCGAAAGTTTCAAGACTCTGAGCACAGCGGAGCAGCCAAATCCTGCTGTCAGTCTGAAGCTTGTTAGCAACACTCGTCTGGCTGGGCTCGGGGTGATTAGCGAGCTTCCAGACCGTGTGAAGGAGCAAGGGCTAACAAGGTTTGGATTCCACCTTCCACCAATAAAAGCAGCAGCGTTTTCCCTTCATTTGCTTGGCTGTCGGAGGCTTTTTGTTGTGTTTCTTAGGGGGAAAAATTGATGTGGTCAGGAATCTCCCCTCCTGAATGCACTGACAGCAATAAATGCATCCAATTACTTCTACTGGAAATGTTTTTAATTCACTGTTTGTGCAAACACTGCCACGAGCACGGGGAGTTCTGCAGGGATTAGATCCTTAACCAAGCACAAGAACTGCCTGTGCAGGCACAGGATAAATCCCCATGAACACAAACCATCCCTGCGAGCACAGCAACACAACCAGCCCAGGATGAGCCGCATGGATCCGTGTTCATCCCGCCCCTGGTGCAGAAATCCCGGACACACAGCCATGAGCAGCAGCTCGGAGCAGGAGCTCTGATCAGCACAACCCTCACGTCTCCCGTGTTTGCACCCCTCTGATGCAGGGTCAGTCACAGGAAGGGTTCAAACCCTTCCTTCCAGAGGCAGAAACATCAGCCTGCCGTTCGCAGAGCTCGTTTTCCCAATGAAAATGCTCCTGGTCAAAGGCAGAACATCAGCAGGAATTACTGCCGCGTGCAGAAAGAGGGACTGGAGGTGGGAAAATCCACTGGAGGTGGGAAAATCCACTGGAGGCCAGCTGTGGGTGCTGGCACAGCCAGGACAGCTGTGGGGCTGCCACCGCCGGTGCCCTGTGACGGGATCCTGCAGCACTGCGGCGGCTCCGCCCCTTCCCAGTTTCCCCATTCCTGGGAAATCATTAAAAATCATTAAAAAGCATTTAAAATCTTCATCAGCGCCGCGCTCGGCCCCGCGCAGCGCTCGGGCTGCGCCTCCCGCCGCGGCCCCCAGGTGGAGCTGCGCAGCTGCCGCAAACTCCGCCAAATCGGGGTTTTTGCGAAAGAAAACCTTAAATCCGATCACCCGGAGATAAACCCGCGCCTTGTTAAACTCCACCAGCCGCAGTTAAGCCTGACACCTGCGTGTGCACCTTTGCCATAACGCGCCTGGTGCTGGACTGGCGCTGGAGCAGAGGCTGGGGGTGACATTGCCAGGCTGGGGGTGACATTGCCAGGCTGGGGGTGACATTGCCAGGCTGGGGTGACATTCCCAGGCTGGGGGTGACATTGCCGGGCTGGGGGTGACATTGCCAGGCTGGGGTGACATTCCCGGGCTGGGGTGACATTCCCAGGCTGGGGGTGACATTGCCGGGCTGCGGTGACATTCCCGGGGTTGGGAGGTGACATTCCCGGCTCCCCGCCTTGGCCAGGTGTTATCCCAAATCCCACGGGAAGGACAGACCCTCCAGACCCCCTCCCAGACCCTCCTGAGGTCACATAAGAACCCCCAGCTCACAAACCCCGTTTGCATCCCCCACGGACGGGACTGTCCCAGAATCCCTGAGCGCCCCAAATCCAGCCCAAACGCCTCCAGAACTGCACAGCAAAGTGCCCGATTTTCCAGCTGGATGAGCGTTTAATGCCCCTCCTGGGCAGCACGAACTGTCACCTGAGGAGCAGCACCTCAGAAACCAGGGCAGAGCCGTGGCCAGACCTCAAATACCAGCGGAGGTCGGGGCTGTCGGGGGGATAATGCCGAGCGGATTTCGGGAGCGCAGGTTCCATTTAGCGAATGTTAAAGGCTCATTTCTGCTCCGGAGGTGAAGCCCGGGGCAAAGGTTGAGCTCCCGCTCCCTGATCGCTCCTGTTCCCAGCCAGGAGCAAAAAGCAGCGATTAAAGAGGTCAAAGCTGTGATGTCTGGGTAAAAAAAGTTTAAAAGGACTTGGGGAAAACATGGAAAGAGAAAAAAAAAACCAACCCCACGCTGTATCTCCTCCTCCAAAAGCTGTTCTAGGTTTTAAATCATCAACTCGTGCTGTGACGCCCACAAGAATTCGCTGACTGAGCCTTTTGCACTCATTTATTTCGGGAGTTTGGTGCTGAATGAACGAACCGCGGGGTTTCGGGAGGGAAGGAGGCGCAAGGACACGGAAGGAGGAGCAGGGAAGTGTCCCAGAGTAAAAGGGAGATGGGGAAGAACGGGGGATTTTGTTCAAAAAAAATACAGGAATGCAGAATTCCATCTGAAGGTGCTGCAGCTTTACCTCTAAGGGGATGCAGCAGCATTCCCTGAATTTCCCATTCCAGCCTCTCACACTTGGCCAACGATTTCCCATTGCACACTTTGAGTAAATCCTAGCCCAAATTTAGGGAAACACCTGCAGCAGGGAGGCTTTCCACGGAATGGAATTCATCCAGGGAGAGCTGAGGATTATTTAAGTTTTCCCCAGTGAAATCCAGGGATGTTTTTGCTGAAATAGTCCCAGATGATCACAACGGGAATTTGTTTCTAATTGGTAAAAACTGACACATTGCAGTGAGCGAGGCCGGGAAAAGATGGAAACGGAGATGGAATCTGCTCCAGGGTTTGTTTGCTTTAATTACAAGTGTGCAAAACAAATATAAAATGGCCGGGAGGTTGACCAGCAGCCCAATTATGGATCACCCCTGTATTATTTATTGGCAATCCCACGGGAACAGCTTCCAGAAGGTTCCAGCAGGAAAGCTGGAAGTCGTTCTTCTCTTTTGAGCACTGCCCCTTCCACGCAGGTAAATATTTAATTAATTAATTAATCAATCCCTTCCCCACTTTGGGTTGAGGTCGGAGCTGACCTTCTCTCAAACACCCCCAAAGAGCCCCAGGAGCGCCTGGGAAGGCTCCTCCCGCCCCAGCATCCGAACGCCGAGATCTCTCTCCAGCGCTGAGTGGGGGAGATTGATAAAGATTTTGTTCGTTTTTTTCCCCTTAAAAGAACTTAATGAGCCCAAATTGGCGGCTCCTAATCAGGCATCGGCCTTTGCATCTCCCCAGGTTTGTTTACAGAAGCTTTATTAGAGCAGAGCTCACTGATGTGCAGGATGACTCCGGGATTGCCTAACGACCCGAGCAGGCGGCACAAAGCTCGGAAAATGAACCAGAAACGGTGATTAAAGGAACGATTCTTCCTGCAAACAGAGCCTGCTGCTTCCAGAACCCCCGAGGCTGCTCCTGGATCTGCGAGGAATCCGCTGGGATCCATCCTGAGCTGCGCTGGGACAGGAGTCAGGGAATTTCAGTGTGGTTCGGGTGGGAAGGGAGCCAAAATTATCCAGTGGCGCCCGCAGGGACCCTGCCAGTGTCCCCGGCTGCCCCAAGCTGGCCTCGGCACAAGGACACGGAACGAGGAGCAGGGAAGTGTCCCAGGGTAAATGGGGACTCGCAGAGGGGGGTGGGGAAGAACGGCGGATTTTGTTCAATGTATTAAAGAAAAAAATACAGGGATGCCGAATTCCATCTCTGTCTGAGGGGATGCAGCAGCACTCCCTGAACCGCCCACTGCCAGCGGCAATTCCAGCCTCGGGATTCCCAGCCCCAGCTTGGAGCGGGCGGTGGGGCTGGGAATCGCCTCCCTTTGCCAATGCGTTCATGACCGTGTGAGCTTTATAACCTGCCCCAGGAAGGAGCTGCCTCCAGTTCTCTCTTTATTCCGTGCTCGCTGTTCTCAGCTCCCCTTTCTGCACTCACTCAGCACCAGAGCTGCTCCTCCAGAGCTGGAACTCCCCTTTCAGCTGGATGTGAGCACAGCTGGAGCCCTGCAGGAACATCTGGAGACAGCACCGAGCCTTGTGCTCCACAAGAGCTGCAGTCTGGCCCACCAGAAAGGCCCCAAAGGAGATTTTTTTGTTCCAGTCCCTGGGCATTTTCTTCCGAAAAATCAATGCAGTTATTCATGAAACTATAAAACAACTTCACCCACTGTTTTTGACCAGTTTTGACTCGGGACTTGTCCAACTTGTCTGAAACTGAGGTGAAAATTGTAGGCCCAGAGGCCTCGTGGTGTGTCCGGAACACACCCAGGTGAATTGTGTCCCATGATCCGCCAGAAATGAGCATTTCCGTGGAGCTGGGCTCAAAGCTCCCCCTTAATCAGGAGCTATCCTCTGTCTAGACAATAAGTAACAGAGTGTTCTGTTCCTGCTGAAGTTCCCCGCTGGTGCCTGAAATGATTCCTTTCATCTCCCAGCCATAAAAGGATGCGGGGCCGTGCACTGAGCCAGGGCTGGCTTTGAAGCTGTTCTGACTAAAAACCCGAATTCAGGTGGTGCTGGTGGCCTCGGTTTGTGCCACTCCCTGGAGGGAACTTTGCACATCCTCCTCCTCCTCCTCCTCCTCCTCCCTCCCCCGGTGCATTTCCCATATTCCTGTGTTTTTATGGCATTCCCAGGGGAGCAGCAGAGCTCCAAGCACCGTCAGCAAACCCCAGGGACAGGGGGCTCCTTAAACATCACGGAATCCAAGCCCCCTTTTGTCAGACAGAGCTGCTGCAGGAGCAAAAAGAACTTCATTTATTCGCTGGGCTAAAAAGCTCTGAGCCCCCCTTTCCCTGGCCCGCGATTCCATGGGCACAGTGAACATCCCCTGAGCAGCGTCCCTGCCCTCATCCCTTCCCTTCCTTCAGGAATCAGCCAGGCCCTGTGGCCGCCTCAGCTGGGAATGGAGATGGCTCACGGAAGGCTGCTGGGTTTCAATCCGTTCTGGGAGGTTTGGGGAAATCACATCCTCTCCTTTCCCGGCTCAGAGCTCCCGGCTCTCCAACGGGACTCAGGGCCCGGCCTGTGGCTGTGGCAGGGAAGGGCCCAGCTCTGAGTTGGAGCAGAGATTTGATACCAGAGGAGCTGCAAGGCTTTAAATCGTCCTTCACTCGGCTCAAGTTCCTCTCCTGCTGCTGAAATGCAGCACAGGGACCCTCTTTGGGGAGGAATTTGGGTTATTTGGCTGCTGCAGGAGGCCCTGGGAGCCACACCGAGTCCCTGGCAGGACAAGGAGGTGCCGCTGCTCATTCCTTGGGGGGACTGAAGNACTTCAGCCACTGGCAGCGTGCTCAGGTCACCCCTGCAGGCAGAACAAAAATGGGCTCAAGGAATTGGCGGCTCTTGACTCAGCGGGGTCACTTTTGTCACTTGACTCATGGTGACACCAGAACCATTGTGCTGGAAATGGTTATTATTGAAATAAAACCGGTTTGAAGGTGCTTTGTAAATGACTCATGTGATGGATGTTGCAATAAAAGTCCCAAATAGTTTAATCGCGCACTGGAACAAGCAGAGAAAAAGGCTGGGTTTGGGAATTCCTGTGAATGTTCAGGCCTGGAGTTAAAAACCCTACGAACACCAGAGGTACTGGGACCAAGTAAACTCATTTAGAATATAACCTAGAATATAAATGATATCCCACATCAGAACTAAAGGCCCAGAGCGCATTTAAAAACCAAAACCAGCTCTCAGAGAGCACCTTCCAAACACAGGGCAGGTCAGAAATGAGCTGCTGGCATTAGACAGCAATAGCTTCACATAAGAAATGTATTTTGGGAAAAATCCCACTGGATTCCTTGAGGATTCATGGATCAGCGTGGCCTGCAGATCACTCACTTGTCCCCAAGGTCAAATCCCTTCCAACAGCACCAGGATTTTGAGGAACTCAACTGAACTGTGGTTGTTCTTATGGTTAATGAAGCAGATTGTTAAGAAAATATTCACTGTGACACCTTTTCAATTCTAATTATTGACCCTTCATTGGCAAATTAAACCCTTTTTCCGTGACCTCCCAGGCAGTGGTCAAGGCAAACACCAGCACCAGCCCTTCCTCTCCTGGCTTTGGAGGAGGTGCCATTCCAAGGCCATTCAGCCACTGGTAAAGGACGCAGAGGCAAGCAAAAAAAAAAATCATATAGTCAGTCTTGCTAANAGGGCAGGTCAGAAATGAGCTGCTGGCATTAGACAGCAATAGCTTCACATAAGAAATGTATTTTGGGAAAAATCCCACTGGATTCCTTGAGGATTCATGGATCAGCGTGGCCTGCAGATCACTCACTTGTCCCCAAGGTCAAATCCCTTCCAACAGCACCAGGATTTTGAGGGACTCAACTGAACTGTGGTTGTTCTTATAGTTAATGAAGCAGATTGTTAAGGAAAGTAAAATATTCACTGTGACACCTTTTCAATTCTAATTATTGACCCTTCATTGGCAAATTAAACCCTTTTTCCGTGACCTCCCAGGCAGTGGTCAAGGTAAACACCAGGACCAGCCCTTCCTCCCCTGGCTTTGGAGGAGGTGCCATTCCAAGGCCATTCAGCCACTGGTAAAGGATGCAGAGGCAAGCAAAAAAAAAAATCATATAGTCAGTCTTGCTAAATTAGTTTACCTAAAATTGTATGTGTGAGTGATTTTAATCAAAATCTAATTTCCCCTCTTTTTAGAGTAACCGAAATGAGATTTTTCTAATTTACTTTTCGCGGTTCAAGTTTCTCATAATTCTTCTGTGGTCGTGACAGCCCCGTGAAAAGCGTCTGCTGCTACAAAGCATTAAAAAAAATTAGATTTTCAAATTGATGTGCTAAATTAAAAATGTTTAATGTTTCTCATCAAAGGCACAGGAGTGTGCACAGGGCCCTTGGTACAGTTAGAGGCACCAGACTTTTTTCATCTGTTTCTTTAATTCACGTTGCAAAGGCAACTCTGCTGTGAAAATTAACGAGCTACAAGCAAAAAGTGTTGTAAAATAGTGTCTTCAGAGGAAATACCTTTTAATTTCTCCCCCTCCCCTTTGCTGCTCTGACCTTAAGGATGTCATAATAAAAATAGATGCTGTGTTGTTCCTCACTGACTTCAGGTGGAGCTCTACCAAATTCTTGCAGAGAATTTATTTATTCTTTTAATTCTCTGGGCTTTGCTCGCTAATTCCCATGGTTCAGGAGGTCACGTTATTCCTGTAAATTGATTTAAAATTATGAATGCAGTCAAATCTGGGCTCCTGCCTTCAGCAGCTGCTGGGAGGTGGCTCCGAGCTGGGCTGGGATTTCTGGGGCAGCTGCTGCCTTGGGGCTGCTTTAGGAGTCCCAGTTTCTGCTGAACCCGAGTTTGCCTTGCTGAAAATGGAGCTTTTCTCGGTTTAATGTGCAGGAAAGTCCTCGGGAGCTGCAGGTTGGGCTGGGCCTGGCAGGACGAGGAGCTGGGAAAGGTGGAGCAGGACGGGTGGGTTTGGGCTTACGGGGGGGGCTCTGCTGGGCTCAGAGGGGAAAAAGGGAGAAGATCCTCGAGGAAATGGAGAAGATTCTCGAGGAAGGGGCCACAGCCATGAATAATTTTGAATTAATAAAATTAATAAAACGATATTTCTTTTGAATGAATAAAACATTGACCACCTTGTCAGCATTTACCCAAGTGTGCAGCTTCTAGCTAAAAAGCAGCTCCTCAATTTAAACTCCTTTACTTTTAATTCCAATTCTATGCAAACCCAGGGCAGCCCAGCAGAGCTCGTGTGGCTCAGAGAGGGAAGCACACACACAAACTCTGCCCTTCCCAGCACCTCCTCCTGCTGCTCCCAATTCCAAATCTGCTCCTGGAAAACCTCCTGGAACAGCTTCATCTTCGGAGAAAATCCAACACCAGACTCGTGGTGCAGAGAGCAGCAGAGCAGCTTCACACCCGGCCTGGAAAACCTGGAAACCACCAAGTTTTGGTGGCCCAGGGAAAAGCTGGATTCCTTTTTGTGCGCCAGGACAATTCCTGCCCCCTCCTCCCATCCCAGGGATCTCTGACATTCCGTGGGTGGTTGGAGGCTGCGTGGGGGGGTCACGTTCAGTGCTGATAATTTTAGAATAAACATTCAAAACAGCACCTGAAGATAATTTGAAAGGTGTAGAGGCAGAAAATGAATCCCTGTAAAATACTGCCTGGCAAATTAAAAGACATCATTGATTCCATTAGCTAATTCTCCAAATTAAGTGTTGCTAATTGCCCGAGATAGCGTTTGTTTGGTACAGCCACTGCACCAGGCTGGGCTAAGTTTGCATCATTGACAGGAAAAGTTGCTAAATGTTTGTTTTTCCATCTCTTTGGCCCAGGATTTGTTCCCAGGGTACCCCGACCAGGCCTCAGGCCGTCCCTGAGCTCTCCACCATCTAATTCCCACTTGGAACTGGATTTTTCTGTGTTCAACAGCTCCAACAAAACTCCCTAAAACACTTGGGAAATCACAAAAGGGGATTGATCCGGCCCAGAGCTACATTGTGAGAGCCACAGACACAAAGTGCTCCCGCAGCTCTGCACCTCTGCCCTCCAAACCAGCTCAGGAGCTGCTCTCCAAAGGCATCTTACAAATAAAGCTGGAGTCAGAGCATTTCAACATTCCAGGATTTTCTGTCGTGCATTAGGAAGAAACGAATTCACTTTTGCTGTGCCTGACCCTGATGTGTTGGTCAAGGTTCCAACACCAGGCCCAAAACCATGAGACCAACAAATGGTCTGAGCTTTGGCTGGTGCAGGAGGCTTCACCCATCCCAAAAATATCAGGAATTTCTCCATCCATTGTGCCTTTTTTCCCACATAGATAACTTTTTCCAACTACTGAATTCAGTAATTAACAATGTCTTGAACTGGTTCCGTTGAGTGTGAAAGGTAAAGGAAGAAAGGGAAACAAATTCCTGGAGGCCCGACCCGGAGCTGGCGGAACAGGATCTGCTCCCATGGAGCATCTCCGCAGGGAGGAGCATCTGCTGCCTCCCATGGCCACACCAGGAGCCCCCAGAGCCCCAGAACCAGTTGCTGACATGTGAGAAGAAGTATGGATTAAGTTTAGAACTGTGTTTAGAGCACCAGGGGATGAATTATCCTAATTGGTGTATTAGTTTCAGTTACACAGAGTAATCACCACAGGCTGCCTCTGTTTTCATTAGAAATTTAATTAAGTTTATCAATGTTTAGCTTCTTTGGCCTTGTTTTCCCCCACCTTCCCCAGGCTTTTCTTTGTTTAATCAATATTTTAGTGAGATGGGAGGGAAATGTTTTTCCAGTGCACCCTGGTTTTCATTTTCCATTTTTTTTCCTCCTGACACAATCTGTTGGAAGCAGAGGAAGTCAGGGATTCCCTATTTGACTCAAATAAAGAAGTTTTCTTACTCCAGTAACCCCTCCAGAAGTCACTGAACCCTCCCCCACCACACTCCGGACATTTCTGACCGCATTTCTGCAAAACACTGGGGAACTTCAAGGCCCTGGAGGCCCCAGATAAAACACAGAACACAAGAAACAGAAACTTGTGGACAATTTTATCCCAGCTGATGATTCCTGGGGTGTTCAAGAGCCAAACAGCTCCCCCTGAGTGCTGGACCCCGGTGTTTGATGCCTGTTGGGGGTTCACTTTTCCTGTTTTTCTGCCTCACCACCACAGCTATTTTTGTCCTTTACAAATGTTGTGGCAATTTAGCAATCTATTGACTTCAGGGTGGTTGTTTTTTTTTTCATAAACACACGGTCTGCTGGATGCATAATTCAACCTCACACATAAACTGGGAGCTGTTTGCTGTAGCAACAGCTATAATTTAAGCCTAACCTCAGCAGAAAGCCATTCTGTGCCATCTCCCCACAAAGTGCAATTCTCCCTCCCTGCCATCCTAATAGAGCAGCTTGTTTGCTAAATAATCACCCCAGCACCGCTTCCGTGCGGATCTGAGGGGTTCTGTCCTCCCCACCTCGTCCTCCTCCTCCTCCCTGCCACACATCAACGTGGCCAGGCTAAATGAGCCCTCTTCGGGAAGCTGTTAGTGCCATGTAGTTCTCATTTGGAAATGTCACAATAAAGCAATGTTCTCTGGTGCCGAGCAGCACAACAGGTTACAGCACGAGGAAAACAGCGAGTGAGATAAAATGATACATTAGAGGGGTCGCAAGGGCAAGAAAATGACACTTTTTAAAGCCTGAGGGATTTTTTATTTGGTTGTGGTTTTTTTTCCCTGCCCTGGTTTCTGTGCCCTCTGGGCTCTGCAGGGAAAGCAGCGAGCCCAGCCCGAAGTGAGCCAAATCTGGGAAGTTTTGCTCCTCACCCAGGTGTCCTGGGAGCCTCATCAGGAGAGATGAGCACAATTAAAAATCAGACACTGGGCGGGGCAGCGCCAGGACTGGGCACTGAGGGTCTGCTTAACAAAACAACAGCCCCTGAGCACCAAATATTCGAGGTGTAGCCCCGGGGGAGTGAAGGCAGAGGGACTTGGAGAAAAGCAGGAGCAGGGAACACCAAAAAGGAACATCCCAACACAGCCCAGGGAGCTGGAGAGGAGCAGGGAAAGGTAGGAGCCCCTCTGAGGGGGAGTTGTAGCAGGGCAGGGGGGTGGAGGGACCCTCCTGGTCAGCAGAGGGTGGTGAAGCAGATTTTGGGTGGGGAGAAGGGGTCAGAGAGGTTTGGTGATGGTCTCTGCCGGTGAAACAGTAAATAGTGACAAAAATAATCGGTTTTAAAGCTTGGAAGCGCCAATATCTGGATGTTTGGAATGGAAATGAGGAATGAGCTCCGTGTGGCTTCAGGGTTTGTTCAGTCCTGGAGTTCTGAGGGACGGGTCTGGCCCCCAAACCTCTGTTTTCCTCCTGGTGAGGAAGGAATGATCCCTCCCTGCGCCAGTTCCAGAGCTCTGCTGCCGAAAGGGTGAGAAACTGAAGCAGCAGAGCTTTGCAGGAGGCGTGAGAGGGAATAAAACCCCTCGGAGCAGCCCTGGCAATCTGCTGGCAGCACAGAGCTCGCGCATCTCAAAGGCTCCGAGTTCCTCCCTGTCTGAGCTGACTGCTGAAATCTTGTTGTGCCAAACACCGCAGGAAGATGCTGCCTCCCCCCGTGTCCTGGGAATTGGGAGGCTTGTAAGAGCTCATTTCTCTGTCTGGTATTTCCTGACCTTTGTAGCCTCCTCTGTATGAACAGCAAAGATCAAGCTGAAGCTGTGGGAGAGCTCTCGGACGAGCAGGTTTTTCAGTCTACAGATCCTGTCACATCTGAGCTTTATCTCCTGCTTTAATATGGCTCCAGCCTCGGCTCTGTCACTTTGATTTTTACCTGTCTTTTTTTGTTTGTTTTGCTCGTCCTAATTGACCCAGAGCATGTAGCAGCTCTCAAAAGGAGGAAAAAAGCGTTTGATAATTTCTGAGTTTTGCCACTTGAGCCTGTGAAAAGGGGATTTAAAGCAACAAAAGCTGCAGCAGAGTTTGCTGGGGAAGGACTTTTATCACTGTGGAAATCTGCTGCTCTGATGGGAGGGGAACTCTGCAAAGAGAGCCCTGAAAGAGAGGGAAGGCCTGAATGTAGCTGCTGTTTATGGGGTCCATCTGCGTGGTTTCCTCTCTGCTGCGTCTTAGTTCGCTTCAAAGTTAAATTGCATCCCAAAGCTCTCAGGAGGACGAGCACTTGATGCGTTTTCCTGGTTAAATGGCAATATTTTTATTTTTATGTTGGTAAGAGCGCTCTGAACAACCCATGGATGATGAACACTGGAAATCTGTTGCTTTTTCTGTCGAGAACCAGCTGGGGGGCAAGAGAATCCCAAGGCCTGGGATCTTTGGGGAAGGGTTTGGGAGCCCCAGTCCCACGCTCTGTTGTTGTTGATGTTGTGAAAATCCCCAGCTGAATTCTGATTCTCCCTCTGGTTACACCCCGCTGCATCAGTCTGAGGGAGAAATTGTTTACAGTCAATTTAAGGGGGTTTTTAATGCATCCAGAGAGGTGTAAAATAACTCTGGACTAACCAGAAATCAATTCCTGCCTGCCAAGGGATCAGAAATCCACCTGTGCTCTCTGCCTGGCATCGCTCTGTGTTTGTGGGGTTCGGGACCTGCTCGTTAACGGTAATTAGGGGGAGTTGAAGGAACTTTAAATCAGGTGCTATGGGGGTTTGTCTGATGTCAGTGCTCAGACAAAAGGAGGTGTCAGGGAATGCTCTGGGCACAGCAGAGCTTTGAAAGGCTCTGCAGCCCCACTGAAGGGCTCTGCTCTGCCCGAGCCACACATGTTGTTCATTCCTGGTTTATTCTGCACCGAGCTTTGGGACTGAAAAAGGCACAACTGCACAGTCCTAAAACTCAGATCCTGATCACTCCTAAAAGCTCTGATGAATCAGAAATGCCCTGACCCCAAAGCTGAAGTGTATTTTGTAATGGTAATTTCTTTTTATTTAAAAACCCTTTTGTGTGTTAAAGTGGAATAAAACCACTTCAAGTTTCCTTTTGCCTTTTTTTTCCTCCATAAAGACCATTTCAAACCCACGCCAATGAACCTTTCTGATAGAAGTAGCCACAGTGTTTTGAACAGAACATCCCAACAGGCCCGTGTGGGAGATCTGACATCCTTTCAGCCTCTGATACTGCTGGTACCCAGCGAAAACCTCTTTGTTCTGCCTCTAAACAGCTCTTAAAGAGTCTCTGAGACTGCCACGAAATAATTTCCCTTCATTGCAGCCCTGATTTACTCCCAGCTCCACAAAGGAAAAGCTTCTGGACGCTGCCCTAATTGGCCCTGCCAGGCCAGGCCCCACTCCCTTTCTTGTGCTTTATTTGCATTTTGAGTTTTTCTTGGAATTCGAGGGAGAGCTTCTCTGCTGGAGCTGATGGAGGCTCCTGCTCCTTTCCCCCAATCGCTCCTGTCACAATGGAAGTGAAATCACAACTTATTTTCCTTAAATTGCCCATTACAGTGCAGGACGGGGCCTGTTCACTTCTGTATTTCCTGTATTTCACTGAAAAATCTCCTCAGCCACAGCCCCAGACGGGGGCAGGTTTTTATTTAGCAGGGGTTTTTTTATTTAGCAGAATAAAAATTATGAAGACTTCATGAAAGTTTAGGTTTTATATCTGTATCTCCACCCAGCATCAAGCACTAATTGCTGCCTGCTGGACTGACTGGGCCTGAGTTTGTCCCTCTCTGGGAGGTAAAATTCCATGTTTTAGGCCTGAATGTATCGAATCCAGCAGGCAAATGTCAAGTCGGGTGTGCTGGAGATTTATTTGTGTTTCTGGCTGGACTGTGCCACTCCCTCAGGTTTTTTGGGCAATTGTTTATTCTCATTTTTAGCTGGCCCTTGCAGGGGGAATTTGGGACAGAAAGCTGAGCTGAACCCGGAGCAGAGCAGGAGGAAAAAGCCAGAGCGAGGAGCCTGTGTGTGGCTGGTCCTCACGGCATCAAATATTCATCCCATGCCTGGGTTGTGATGGAGATACAGCAGGACAAGATGTTGTTCTAAGCCAGCAAAGCCAGGAGCTGTCAGGGAGGGGCAGAGGAGCTCCCCGAGTGTCTGGAGCGAGGAATGAGAGGGCTGGAAAATCAGGGGGTAGCTCAGGAGGAGATGGAGTTTTCCTGCAAGTCTGGAAGATGTAAAAACCCCATCCTTCTGTGGGCACGGGGAGGAAAAGCAATTTAATGTGCAGTACAGCAGGCTGCATAATAAAGAGCTACAGGTGCATAACCTGCTCACCCTGAGTGCTGCCTGCTCACCAGGCTGCAAAATCAAAGGTCCCGGCCGTGCTACCCTGAATTATTGCTGCTGTAGCAGACTGCAGGTAATAAAGAGGCACAGGTATATTACATTCCCCTCTCGCTACAGAGTGGGAAATGTTATTTCCCCTCCCGCTACTCCTGGCTCACGCTGCACTGCTGCAGAATGGGCTCGGTTTGAGGCTGTCGGCAGCTGGGCCCAGGTCAGGGAAGACTAAAAGTGCTTCCTTTAGGGCAATTGTTTCGTGATTGATGGGGAGGATTTGGGAGGTGAGCTTTGATGGAGAGGGTGTCCACGTTGTCAAAAGCAGCAGTGGGATGGAAACTTGCTGTTAAAACCAACAAAAGAGTTGCACTTTGTGTCTCTCCCAGCTGGGGCAGGTGATTTCAGGAGAGGTTGTGGNGCAGGTAATAAAGAGGCACAGGTATATTACATTCCCCTCTCGCTACAGAGAGTGGGAAATGTTATTTCCCCTCCCGCTACTCCTGGCTCACGCTGCACTGCTGCAGAATGGGCTCGGTTTGATGCTGTCGGCAGCTGGGCCCAGGTCAGGGAAGACTAAAAGTGCTTCCTTTAGGGCAATTGTTTCGTGATTGATGGGGAGGATTTGGGAGGTGAGCTTTGATGGAGAGGGTGTCCACGTTGTCAAAAGCAGCAGTGGGATGGAAACTTGCTGTTAAAACCAACAAAAGAGTTGCACTTTGTGTCTCTCCCAGCTGGGGCAGGTGATTTCAGGAGAGGTTGTGGTGCAGGGATTTGTTGCCAGTTTGTACTTGAAATGAACGTGGATGCCAGTCACCGTTGAAGAGGGTTAACTGGTTTAATGAGTATACCAAACCCGAGGAGCTAGGAGAAGGGAGTAGCCCTTCTCGGCACTGAGGCAGAGCCACCCTCCGTGGAGCGCACCGCCACAGGAGGACCCACTTCTTGGTGCCTCCCTTTTATACACCCACCGACTCTTCCCATTGGTCTCCCCTCCAGGCCCACACTCCATTGGTCAGTTTTTCCCGCCACTGGGCTTCGGATTGGCTCGTTTCCAGGGCCCGCCTTCCCCCTCACGGAGCGTCGAGTGATTCGCTGTCACCATGGCCAAAACTCGAGAGCTGATTGGTCCGTGGTGCTGTCAATCTCGAGGGGCTGCAGTGGCCGCCTTTGGGGTCCCTTTGTCGTTCCGAGCGCCGCCTCCTGGACGCCCCCCCCTCATTGCATCCCCTTTCCAAACCCAAACCCTACAACCCGAACCGAGAAAACCCTTCCCACACTGCTCAGGAATGTTTTCCCTATCCCGTTTTCCCTGCAAGAAACACTAATTGAAATTCATGCCCGCGTGTCTTATGAACTATGAGTCAGAGGAATAAAAGCGCTTAATCACTTAATGAAATTATTGCTTCTGCAAGCATGGAAGGAAGGTGGGGGAAGGGGGAGCAGGAGGGGTTTTATGGCAATGGCTGTAAGAACAAGTCCCTCTCCATTTCCCTGTGGGATGAGCAGCTCCGGGCAGCCCTTCCTGGACGAACCAGGCAGGGACTGAATGTCCAGGTGGAGCCAGGTTCTCCTTCCAACAGCTCGGAGCTGCCTCTGCTCCCTGGGCCACTTCCTTGGCCCCTTCACCTGCCCTGGGTGAGCAGCAGGATGAACCTCGGGGGTTTCAGCCCCTCAGAGCTGGCATCTTCTGCAAAAATGCAGGGGACAAACCCCGAATTCCAGCCCAATTCGCACTGCTGTGTCCCTGCAGCCCTGTGCCCGGGCAGGGTGGATGTGGGAGAACACTCCCTGAATTGATTCTTGTCAATTAGAGACTCTGAAGAGCCTGGAGACTCCTGCAGATGAAAAGCCCTGGAAAAAAACCAAAACAAAACAAAAAAACTACAACCCAACCGACTGCGAAACATTAATTATTTATCTCTCGGTGTCATTATTGTATAGGGTTTAAATTACTACTTCAAAATCATTTCTCATTATGGTGTGCTGTCATATCTGCACACACAAAGAACTTCCCTTCTCTAATATCTGCTGTACATCAGCCACTCTGGATTTATTAGGGAAGAGGCTCCTCTCCCCTCCTCCCAGCCCTCCCAGCAGCCAAGTGGATTAGTCTGGACTAAATTAAATCGTCTCCAAAAAAAAAGCCAAAAAAGAAAAGAAGCGAATCGATACAGAATAAGAAATTAAAAAAAATCACTCCATTGAATTTATTTTAATCTGCAAAGTTGTAAAGTGCTTAAGCTGCAGATCCCACACTCCGGAGCAATCCGGGGGGCATTCCCAGCGCGCGTTTGGGATGCAGCGCTCGGGTTTGGTTCTGGCACAGGGGAAATGGAGTTTGTTTTATTCCAGACCGGCCGGGTCTGTGCCCGGGGCTGGCAGTGGAGGGGGGACGCACATCAGAACTGCCGGGGTTGGGGGGTGAGGAAGCCCTGCAGCTTCTGCGGACATTCCACCCTCTTTTCCGGGTTTTTTCCCCCCTTTCCCTGCTGAATTCTCTTTCCCTGAGTAATCCACGCCCGGAGCACCTCATTGAGGTGATGAATGGCCGGTCCCTGTTATCAGATGGGCTCCTGAGCTCCTCCTGCACCAGCTCTCTTCTTTAAAAAAATATAAAAAAAAAAAATCTCATTTTCTTTTTTTAATATTTCTCCCTTTAAAAAAATCTCCCCTCTTTTAAAAATATTTCTCCCCCTTTTTAAATATTCCTTCCCCCTTTTTTATTATTTCTCCCCTTTTATTATTTCTCCCTTTTTAAAAACTATTTCCCTGTTAACCCTTTAGTGTCCCCCCGGTGCTCAGAGGTGCAAACCCCCTGTAAAGGTGCAGGAGCATCAGGTCCATGGGTTTGATCTCTGACCCTTCAGAGATCGTTAAGCGGGGAAAGCTTTTGTTTCACTTCGCGGGGTCTCTGTTGGCACCAGCTGATCTCCAGGTACAGATCCCTGCTTCAGGCCAGTCTGGATTGGGATAATTTGAATTTCTCCTTACAGAGTTGTGACCCCAAGTTGAGGTTTCTCTCCCCAAGCTGCAGCCGGGCAGCCCCAGCTGTTTGCATCCTAGGTAAGATGTTTGTGGGTTTCTGCATAATTCAGAGGCAGTTATTTCATATTCAGAGCAAATATTTTTCAACCGTTGAGAATGAATTGCAAAATTAAAAAAAAAAAAAAGGAAAAAAAGGAAGTAACTTATAAGGGGAAAATAAGACTGGGTTTGAGGAGGAAAGCAGAAAGTAAATAACGAGGATTATGCCAGAGCCTGGGGATAGAAATGTAATAAAATGCTGAATTGAGGCACAAACAAACTGTAGACACGAGCTGGATTGGAGCTCAGATTTGGCCACTTAATATTTGTGTGAGAACACGCAGCTGAAGCAGCAGAGAGGGGCGGTTCAGATGCGGCGGCTGGGAAGGCAGATATGAGGAAAGTGCCCGTGGAGATGTCTGTGCTTATCGGGTGACCCAGGCACGGCAATCTCAGAGCTCTGCACACCGAGGAGCCGTTCGGGCAGCTCGGCTGGGGGGATTTTGAGGAGATTTCCCTCAGGGCAGGAAGGGCACAGGGCAGAGGTGCAGGACTGGCCAGGTCTGGTGTCCCCCGGGCTGGGGACAGCTCGGGGTGTGACCCTTGTGACCGTAACTCCCCTCTTGGTTTAGCACAGCTCACCCGGGATGAGGGATTGTCCCTTCCCTGCACAATCAGTCCCAATCCCTTGTCTCGGGGTGCCACCCCTCACTTCCACCCCTCAGCTCTGCAAACTCTCCCTGTGATTCAGCATCATCTGCTCTGACACAAAAAGAACCCAAAAATCCAACATTTCTTCTTCCCTACTGGCAGCACTTGGCTGAGGACTCGGGCTGGAGCCTGGAAAATAAAAACCTGGTGGGATTTTAAAGCTGAAGAAAGCAAATGAAATGGGGTTTTTTTCCTAATTTATATGGGCCCTGTTAAATTATGAAAATATAATGGAACCACTGAGTTATTTAACTTCATTAGAAACTCCCTCTGGACCTGATTCCCTGCATTTAAATGTACATCTGGATAAAATTTGGACACTGGAAAAACTATTGTGCAACATTTGCGCTGGTGCCAGCTTTGGCTCTCTAGTTCTATCTCTTGCCCTTGACCAGGTTCATTCCCCATGACCGAGAGCGGTAGAGGAGTGAAAATATTTTTATTTTCCCACAAAGCTTCCAAATTTAAGCTTTTTTTTTCAGGTAAAAACTGCAAGCAATTCAATTCCCAGCTTAGCTGGTTTTCCAGAAGAACTTGACAAGTGTTCCTTGACAAAGGGCTTGGAGCCATAAGGAGAATAAATGTGAGGCTAATCCCAATTAATGTGTGCAAACAGAAGCCTTAAAACACCAGGTCTCCACTTAAAATGCCCCTGTCTCCCTCCTCCTGTGCGGCAATAAAACCCGGCCAGAGCAGCAGGGAGAGCTGATCTGGGAGTTTTGGAGTTTATCAGGCTAAAAACAGCACAAGAAAAGTGGTCAGACACGATTTCTCAGCCGAGGAGAGCCGAGCCTGTCAAATTAACAGCAGCGGGGCAGGAGACTGGAAAATCAATCAATCCTCCCCAAGCAGCCAGAGATTGCTGGAAGAAACACAGATTTGTGTAAATACGTTTTGAGGGGGGTCAAAAAATTTGTTTGCTCCTTCCAATGTGTCTGTCTGGCTTCAAGCTGTTCTCCACTCTGAGGAAACATCGATTTTTTTTTTTTTAAGGCTGATTTTTAGCTGAAAGGGCCCAGCTTTGCTGGACTTGGCCTCGCACAAAATTCTCTGCCACAAGCTGTGGGTTTGGGCTGTGAGCAGAGCTTTAATTACCACGGATCCCACTCAGTCTGTGGGTTTGACAGGAATATATCAGGAGCTGTTTCCCAGGGCATTGATTGTCTCTGCAGCCTGGAATCTCAGCATTGATAAATAAACAGGGTATTTTAAACCAAAGCGCTTTTCCCCCCCTCAAAATAGCATTGATTTTTCAGCTCTGCCTCGGTTCTGGAGCTGGGATCTGTGCACTGGGGAATGGGAATTCCAAAAACGCCAAGCTGCGGATCCCTGGACGTGCTGTGGAGTGTAAGAGGGAACGGGTTGCGAGGGAATTTTCTGTGAAAAGAAGCAAATGCAGACCGAAAAGTGGGTCACTGTGAAGGCTGAGAGGACAAGGACTGACAAGAGGCTGCCAGGGAGGTGAATTTTTATGGAACAGCAACAGCTGGGTGACAAAAGCGCCTGGGGACTGCTTTGCACACTCTCCTGAACGCTATACCTAAACACCACCAGTTACTTGAGTGAATTCCTCCCTCGAGGGCCTCTAATGAGAGGGAACGGGGACCATATTTTGGAAGCAATTAGCCTTAAAAGTCTCCAGTTTCTGGTTTTGAGCACAGCCCTGAGGGAGCCGAGCTCGGTGCTGGGTAATGGGCTGGGTGTCTGCGGCTGCCCGAGCTCCAGCTCCGCGGCTGGCAGCTCAACGTGGGTCCCTGCGAGCTCAAATGGGGTTTTAAAAGCCCGAGATTCAAATTAGATGTTAAAAGGCTGAGATTCGAGGGCTAAAAGCGGGGAGGAAGGGGTTTCTCTGCTGTGTACTGGAATAAGGAAGGTTTTTGGGAAAAGGAGGCACCATGGGCGCTCATCCCAAAGTGCTTTTTTGGCAAAAGAGGGTTTGAGGCCTATTCTCGCAGAAATTATCATAACCAGCTGCTGGAGACTTCTCCTTTGAGATCAGGCCTTCCAAATTAACAAGCAAAGTTGAGCAGTGTTGGGGAATTTTGGGCAGACTCGTACAGAAAACAACAGCGGGAACTTTTTGGGAAATGCCTCGTTTCAGCACGGCTCCAGCTTCTCGCTGTTCGTGTTCTGGAAGGTGAATTTCCTTCAGGCTCGAAGCAGCCTGGCCCCCAAGCTCCTGCAGCAAAGCACCGTGTCCAGGGATTCAGACTTCTCTTGCTTGCTGTCCTCCCGTTGTTTTTAGCAGAATAAATCACTTTTGCTTGTAGGGGAAAACTCGAAAACGAGAATTAATTGTGCTTTTAAAACTAAATGAGGAGGAAGATTGACAAAAAGCACTGGTCCAAGTTTTCCCTGCTTGTCACAGAGCCCTGTTTCTCCTGGTGGCCTGTCCTGGTCTCAGCTTTCCCATCTGTTAAATGCTGCCTATAATTAGCCCGTCTTTCACAACTTTTCAGCGTTTGGCACTCCTGATCCTTGCCTTGCTGTATTTTGATTCCTGGGGAATAAATGTGAGAACAAAACAAATTACCAGCCATTCTAGCTCCTGTGCCTTTCTTCCTCCTGAGCTTTTCCCTTTTCCTCTCTCGTGGGTTTGAAGCTGGAGGCTCTCAGCCCCCGCGGAGTGAGGTGACCTTGGGTGGCCCAGGGAGGTTTTCCATGCAGGATCTCCTGCCCAGGGCGGTGTTTGCCGTGGTGACCCCGGGCTGGGCAGCACCAGCAAGGCTTGGAGGGAACTGAGGGAGGATTTATCCCCTCAGCGCTGAAATTCTGGAGCGGTTTTGGGCTGGGAAGCCAGCGTGGAACGAGGGGCTCCTTCCTGGGTTCAGGAGGAAAAGGCACCATGAGGGCAGAGAGGATCTTGTGGGATGAGTTCTGTGGGATCAGCAGCAGGAATGCACCCTACAAAATGAAACCCCGCACTAGAGGGGCTGAGGGCGTTGTGATGGAGAGGATCCCCCAAACCAGCTCAGCTCCAGGCCCTGCATGGCCCAGCCTGGGCCTGGTTGTGGCATTGTTCCATCCTTTTTCTATTCCTGCCACCCTTTTAAAGTGTTTGAAAAACCTTCTGTGTTCGTTTGTGCCTTTGCAAAGTGGCAACAAACTGCCCCAAGCTGGATTTGTTTTGGAGGCCGTGCAGCCCCGCGCTGCTGTGTGGTGTTGGATAATTCAGAGATAAACTCTCACTCAGATCCATGTACAGTGGAACCAGATACACATCGATTTCCTTTCGCTGTTCCTTTGTTCAGGGGAGGATCTGTGGAGAGGCAGCATTAATTCACCGTACAGAAACCGGCATAAACAGTGTGGTATTGGGAACATCCATTTAATTATCCAGCTCTCATCTGCGGGGTGGGAAGGGCTGTGTCCTGTCTTGGTTACTGAAACCACTCTGAATTATAGGAAATAATAAAACAAAAAAAACCCCAGCTGTGGCAAGGCTTATCTTTGGAGGCAGAATTAATGCTTGGACAGGAGAGCTCCAGGAAGTGCTGTTGTAGGATTTAAGGAGTTTTTGCCTCCCCCAGCTGTGGTGGGAGCCCAGTTTGCAGCAGGGCAGCTCTGCTGGTACAGACTGGTGTTACAGACCAGCAAAGCTGAGCTTTATTTCATGGTTTGCACTGCTCAGTTCTTCCCCCACCCCTTTTTTTTGGCTGGCTCTGGGAGCTGACGGGCCACCCCAGCAGGAATTTGTCCGGGATAACCCCATCCCCTGGCAGCCCCATCCCCACCCAGCAGCTGCCCTGCTCAAAGGAGGCTCCTGCAAACCCAGGGAAAATCAGAGATTCCTCTTCCTGTTGCCCCCGTGCCCTCCAGACCTCATTTTTCAGCTGCCCAGGAGGTCGGGAATGGTAAATCAGCGGCTCAGACACCTCGCAGAGGCTCCTTTTTACCTGCCCTGCCCCAATGAGCTGCAGTGATTCATCTCCTCCGGGCTTTGCTTCCCTGTGCCCGGCTGGGATCCAGGGAAGTGTCAGGCTGGCTGGAGCCAGAGCCCGATAAAAGGACTGACCTTGTCGTCTGCAGCGAGAATCTACGGCCCGTGACAGCACAGAGTGGAGGGCTGGGGCTGTAAAACACGGCCGGAGGGGCCCGGGATGGGCCAGGGGTGATGAAGGTGTAATTACAGAACTGAGCTTCCTCCGAGCCCCAGAGCAGCGCTTCCCAGCTCCTGCAGCAAATGAGGGGCAGCGGTCGCTTTGCTCTTCGCGTCTCTGGCCTTTAGAACGGGGTTTATTTATTTCGGTTCTGAAATGAAGCCGGGCTCTCAGATCTAAAAATGAACCCACGTGTGGAGTCAGGGAATACTGGGAGCAGGCTTATGTGGGGATGGAAGAGTTCCTGCACCCAGCAAAGCAAAGAGGGCAGCAATCAATGGAATGAGCTCAAGAGATGCAAATTAGATGTGATGGGGTGCTTGGTTGCCAGCAGAACGACACCACAGCACTTAAAAACCCTTCCTAAATGCTGTGCCCCGTCCTTTGGGAGCTTCTGAACCGGCCCAGAGCTCTTCAGACGAGGCATTTTCACAATTCCCTGCCAGAAGAGAGCAGCAGAGAATTTGGAACCCTTTGGAAACTTTGGGGCAGATATTAAACCCCAAAAAGCCTGGACATCCTGTGGCCCTGTTTGTGCTGGGCTGGGACGAGATGACCCCAACCCCTGGAGCTGCTGGTCCAGCACCGGATAATCCCAAAATCCAGGTGGGTTGGAGCATCCCTGGCAGCAGAGCCCTCCCTCCTCCCACCCAACCGCTGCCACAGGACAAACTCTGTCACCCGTGTGTGGCACGGGGCTGGATGGCTGCAGCTGTGCAGCCTGTGAGGTGGCAGTCAGCTGCTTTTAAAAAGAGTCAAAGAGTCCTCAGAGAGACTCTTTTTATACCAAACTTATCTGATCTGACAGTTGCACGCTCCAAAATTGAATTAATAAATCATCACCGGCTCTGGTTGGAATAGTTAATCCGTGTTTTGTGCCCCAGCAGAGAGGAAAATGGCCCTGCCTTGCTGCCTTTGTGACATATTGGGCCTAAATAGAATTAATGATGAGGTTTCCAACTTTATTTGCTGTGGGGAAGAGCCGTTTCTAAGGCGATGGGAAGGGAGGAGGAGGGCAGGGATGAGCTCTGAATGGATTATTCCCCAATATTGGGTTCCAAGAACGTGCAGCTGCTGCACCTCTGGCTGTGGCAGGGGGATGGGACAGGGAGGGGAGGATTTGGCACAAAATTCAGTCCCTGCAGTGGAGTCACAAGTGGCAAATTCGCGTGGATTCCTGGTGGGTGCACAGAGAATTCACACCAAACGGGAAATGAATAAAATTCTCCAGCTTGTTCGCACAAATCACAGAACTTTGGCTGCATAAAATGCTGGGAAAATCGGCAAAGAAACGGTGCCTTTAGAGGGATAAAAGTTCTGCTGGTGGGAAGGGCTGTGCAGTAATTGCAGATCACGTTGGTCAGGGAGAGGTTCAGAGCTCTGCTCACAGCCTCCCTCGGTGCTCCCGGGTCAGCCTGGCCTGGGATCAGCAGCAGCTGCTGCTCTGGAAAGCAGGGACAGGTAACGAGGGGAAATCGCTGTGTCCTGCCCTGGCTCTCCCCGGCCTGGGCAGGCTGCAGGGATGAGAGTTTGTCCCTGTAATTGTCTGAGTGGTTTTGGCCACGCAGGGGTTGCAGAGCAGAGGACAGTGGGGATAATTAAACGGCTGAAGGTGGGAGTAAACAGATAAATCAGATTCTCCTCGCGTTGCTGTAGAAGCTAATTATTGAAACATTCGGGCCTGTTAGGCAGAATTAAACCAAGTGGTGAATTAGACTTGTGCCGTGGCTTGGGGGAAAATCAGCTCTGTTAGATCTGTTCCTCTGGCACCAAGGCACGTCCAGATTTGGGGGGAAAAAGTTCCTTTGTGGCTGAGATGTTGGCTCAGAGCTTGTCTCTGGTTCCAGTCGGTCTTCAGCCACCTGGGCAGGGGCAGGAAGGGGCTGCAGTTGTGGGATCGGGAGTTTTGGCCAAATTAGAGCTGGAAAAAGGTGCCAAAAGAAGGGGGATTGTGCTGCAGAACGCTTTAACCTTTCCCTAATTATGCAATTAGTGCACTTCAGTCTTCGCTGTCTCGTGGAACGCAAGGTGGGATACAAATTGCAGGCACCAGCCTGATGAATCCGGACCTTTCGTGGTGTTTGGGTTCATTAGTGTCTCTAATTACTGGAAATAAAGCAGGTTTCACAAATCCAGGAGGCAGAGATTCGAAGATAAGTTGGTGCATAAGGAGATCCTGACTCCTCATTAACCTTTCTGCTGCTTTGCATGAAAGCAAAATAAATCCCGAAATAAATTTCAGTGAAAACAGCCTCGTTTGTGGCGGCACCTAAGAGTTAAACCCTGCAAATGCTGCTTGATTTCCATGGAATTTTTGCAGTGAAATGGATTTTAAGCAGCAGAAATCAGCGTGGGGCCCTTGGCTGGGTCCCCCAGGGTTTGGCCCCTTCCATTTGCAGCCCAGCTCTGAATGGGCCTCAGTGGGTCCCCGAGCTGAAATGGCCTCAAATTGGTGCCAGGAATTCTCTCTGCAATTTGATTCTTAACAGGATAAAAGCAAAAATGGGGAAAAAAGGCCAGAAGGGGGTTTTTATGTAGATGAAAATACTGGGTTGTGAAGCAAGCTGTCTTTTCCATTGTGGTCCACGTTTTTTAGGGAGGATTAATGAAATCATCAGCCAGTGCTCCCCTCCTCGTGAACTCATCCTTCAGTGATTCATTCAGCCTTTATTAGACTTGAAAGAAAGTTATTGTCAAATTAATTCATCCCTTAGACGTTATTTGGAATCAATTTATGTTCTCTGGAAGTCAGACCCCGAGAAACTGCAGAGTTCCTCAAGATTTGTGTCTCAACCTCTGAGAGCAGCTGTGGAAGGGCAGAGTTGTTTGTTTAGGCCCAAATAAACACACTCAAAGCGAGCTGGGTTTAACGTTTTGCTGGGTCCAAATGGCGTAATTGAGGTTTTTTTTCCCCCTTCCTCAGTAGCGTGGGCTCCATCAGGTAACTCCTGCCCACCACAGCTCCCGAAAAGGGAGCAGCTGAATTTGGAGGGACCTCTGGAATTCACCTGAGTTTCATTCTCCTGAAATCAAGAAGCTGCAGCTCCTCATCTGCCAAGATTCCATTCCACGCGAGTTTGTCTTTCTCTTCCCCATCCTCGCCTCACATTTTGTTGTCTGCATTTTTCTCTTCTTTCTGTAAAAAACCCATCTCCCAACCAGCCCATCTGCCTCTGTCACACGAGACAGCACGAGCTGAGGGAATGTCAGCTTTTCATTTTGCTCACATGGGGGTAAATTCATTAATTCCTTGGGCTTTTTTTCTTTCTCCAAGAGTGACAGTGCCCCATATTTACATTTTTCTGGTATTTACAGCAGTTTTGGGCACTTGAGATGGGTCCTGGTGCAGAGGGGGGGAGCACAGAGGGGTTGGGAGGAGCTGTGTGGGCTCGGAGATTCGATGTCTGAGGTTTTATGAAGTCCCGAGGTCCCTTGTAAACCCTCCCAGGCTCCAGTGAGGTCACTCTGAAACTTGAATCACTCGATTGAATCATCACCTTTTAACTAAAACTGCCTCGAGAACGATTTCAGGGAGTGTTTAAACCCGCACTGGTAAAAGCTTTGTTGTCACCGTGCCAGTTCTGCCAGCTTTTATTTCCACCTATTTATGGTGCGGGGGGGACACAGGACAAGGAATGCTGTGAAAGGAGAGGTTTGGGATTAATTTGATTTCCGATTTCTGCTGCTGGTGGCTGTGCTGGGGCAGGAGGAGCAGGAGCCAGGGGAAGGGGAGGTGTGAATTTGTGGATTCCCAGGATTCAGCTCCTGGAGGTTTTCCAGTGAGTCGGAATCACTCTGCTTTTAGGGGGTTTGATTTTAGGGTGTGGTGCCAAGGACTTCACAACCAAAATACCCAATTCCTGCCCACAGAGGGTTCTGATACTGAACCTCTGCCTAGTTTTCCTTTGGGACCTCAGATCTCTTCAGGACATTCAGCCACTTAGATGCTTTAATCCTGAAATATTTAACTCTGTGGGAGAGGTAAGGCTCATTATTCCTAATAAATTGATATATTCCTCTAGCTGACTTCCTTTAATATGCTAATTATCAAAGACAATAGGCTCGGAATTAACATTTCTATCAACAGTTATTTTGAGAGTGGGGGAAAAAACAATCAGCTGGTTTGTCTGGCTTTGATGGCAGACTAATGAAAAGAGTAATCCATTTGGACAAACCCACCCTGGGACTGCAAGGAATGCAAAACTGCTTCATGACACGCAGGGAAAAATATTCTCCATTGATTTATCCCACTCTTGTTTCAGCTTCTCTGCCCAGAGAGGTGTTACATCTGCTTAGGAATAAATCAATGCCTCAAGTGATAAATGCTTTGGAGTGCAAATGAATTAAGCATCTCTGAAAAGAGGCCCTTGGTCCAGAGGTAATGAAATAATAATAACAATAATAATAACAACAATACTTGGCCGTGGTGTTTTGGGTTGGTTTGGAGGCGTTGGAATCCTGGATCTCTTTTCAAAAGTGTTTTTTCCACTCTTGTGTCCTTTAGGTTGCAGGTTTCTGTCCATGTAAAGGGCACCGGGGTGCCAATCCAGCCCGGTTTGTGTTCATTATTGGGTGTTTTAAAGGATCCTTGTCCATCCTCTATCAGTGAGAAGTTTTATTGCCCCCAAAGCCCTGCCCCTGCCCTGAGCTCCTCGGTGGGCGCTGGTTTTGTGTGGGACGCTCAGCGTTTTTCCAGCACCCCACAACCAGTGCCCACTCCCCTTTGCTGTCTGTCTGTGTTTAATGCCCACAAACACTGATTGCACTGCTAATTGCATCTCCTAATTGGGTTCCTCTGTGGGCACCCTCTGTGGCAGAGCAGTTCCCAGCGCTGCTCCCCATCCCCTGGGCTCGCTGTTCTCTGTTTCACACCAACACCCCGGCGTGTGATCCCCTCCCCTGAGCAGCTCGGTCACTCCAGGCTCCCCTTCCCTCGCAGCCAGGTGAGTGCCATTATCTCTGTCAATTTGGATGCATAATTAACAACCTTGTAGAGCAAACCCGGCGTTCAGCATCACTTTGATTTGAACACAAATGGCTCTGCCAGCAGCAGCCGCCACTGCTGCGTTTAATGGGCTTCAACAAAATAATAACAAACGACTCGTGTTTTGTGCAGGCCAAAATGTCACTGCCACACTCAGAGAGCGATGCTTGACCTACTTCCATCTTTATCTGAGCCCCGCCGTGTCCGTGTCCCTCCTGCGCCGCTTCATTTGCAGCCTCCGCTGCTCCTCCGAGCCCCTCGCAGGGCCCGGCTGTCCCAGGCGCTGCCGTTCCCTCCATCACTGCTCAGGGGATCACCCAGGGATCGCTGCTCCTCAGCCCTCCAACAAATCCTGCTGCTGCTGCAGCGCCGCCTGATCGTGTTTTTCCATGCTCTGTCACTCCTGAGGAGGGTTTGGAGAGCCCCTGCCGGCCCCACGTCACCCCCATTTCTGTCCCCAGCAGGGATCGTGCTCAGCTGGGCTCCCTGGCGGGCTGGAGGGAGCTCTCCACAGAAACCTGGCCGGGTTTGGGGAGCAGGGCCCAGGTGGGGCTGGACCTGCCGAGCTCCCGGCCTGCTCAGAGGGCGATTCCTGCTGCAGCAAAACCGAGAGTGTGGCCCAAAATGTCCCTAAATGAGACATCAAACATCGCTAAAAGTGGGGTGAGACCTCGGAGCGTCTGAATTTCCCTCTGGAGGGTTGGAGATGCTGTGGCGTTGGGAGGTTCACACCATCCCAGGCGTGCTTCCCTCCTGCAGGGTAACCCGTGACAGGGAAAATCCCCTCCCTCCCTGCGCTGATAAAACCCTGCTCCTGAGCTTCGAATTCCTGTGGAGCTTGGGGGAACATCAATCCTGCTCCGGGAGCTTCTTTGCTCGCCCTGCAATGAGGAGTTATTTCTGTACCTGTGTCAGGGACCTGATGGGAATTTTAAAGGCCCTTCTGTTGCATTAACTCCTGGTCTGTGTCAAAAAGCAGCTTTGGAGAAACAGCCGCAGCACCGAGTTACTCCCAGGATTAAATTACTCGGCAGAAAAGGCTGCAGAGGCTTCACATACCTGAGAAAGGTGCCTGGGGCTCAGGCACGGGTGTTGTACACAGACATTTGTGTGTGATCCACGTGGGGTTATTGGTGCTGCCTCCTCTCCCAGGCTCTGCTGGACTCAGTGCATTAATCCCGAGTATGGAAATGAGGGGAAGGGCTGATAAATCAGGATATGAGAAGTGTAAGTGCACCGCTAATGAGCACACATTGTGTGGAATAATGGCAGCATCGCCGAGACCGGGAGATAATTTAATTAAAAAGACAAAAGAGGAAGGGAAAAGGGAGGAAGGTCTCTTTTTATAGTCAATTATATCTAGTGGCACGGAAGGAGCGCAGCTTTGCTCTGTCAGTGCAGGAATTGCCACCTCTCACCCCACACCTCCTCTGCCTCCTCCCAGTCCCTTTGTCTTTGCTCCTTCAAGGTGCCAAGAGTTGAACACTTCAGTGAGAGTCTCAAGCTCCTGGGAGCCGTTTTCTCCCCCGAACTTGGCCTGAAATTCCTCTTCCTTTTTTTCATCCCTCTCTGCCAAAGCGCCCCAAGACCTCATTTGGGATGTGCTTCGTGAGGAATTAGACACAATGCCAGGAATTGTGTTGTGCCTGCTCCTAAACGTCCTGGATTGAGGAATCTCTTGACCAAGGCCAGATTTTGGGAGAACATTTCCCTTCAGGTTGTTCCCAGGGATCCGGCTCTGCTTTAGTGCTGAGCTTTGGGTTAGGTCACGTTTCTGAGGGGTTTTAGAGGGTCTCATTAACATTTTAATCAGCTGGAAGTTGGTTTTAACCAAGCCCAGCTTTACTAGCTGTGCGTGAGGAGGGCACAGATGAGCGTGGCTGGCAGGGTGAGCAGTGTTTATTCCAAGATGTCCCATTTAGCTGCTATTCCAGTCTTTAACCACCTCACAGGATGGAAATGAGGAGTCTGATAATAACAGCAGTAAAACTGAGAAATTTCTCATCTGTTTTACTGGGCTGTTATAATTAGTCTGGGATTCTGTGGCTGCTGATGGACAGAACAGGTCAAACCCGTCCCCGTTCTGAGCATCGCTGGAGTCAATAATTAGGTTTTCACTTACAGCCATCGCTGGGTTTGGCCTGGAACCCGGGAGGGAGAGCGAGGGGTGCAGGCAGGATGGATTGGTGGTGGCAGCAGCTGATGGGGAAGAGCTGGCACGGGCTCGGCTGCCTGGTGCAGAGGCAGTTGGAGTCGATAAAACGGGGCCGGTGTGGTTGGGGTTGGGCCCGTGCTCGATCCTGCTCACAGGCTTTGCTGTTAATGTCGGATTTAAGGACCCTGCGAATGCTGCTCGGCCCTGGCTGTGAGCGCAGAGCTCAGGGCTTTGTGCAGTAATGAGATTTTCAGCCCTGCCAGCCTTTGGAAGCCGTTCCCGAGCTGCTCTGCCCGCCCAGAGCGGGGCTGGGGAGCTCCCTGTGCACGGTCTGCTCTTCTCCCTGCTGGACTCGGGCACAGGTGGGGCTCCTGCTGGAGGGGGAATTCTGGATCTGCGTTGAGAAATGTCCCCTCAGCCTTTAGAGAAATCCTCTCACAGTGAGGTGTTCTTCGGTCCCGTGGGGCTTCTCAGGGAGGGGAATCCATGGGATCATTCCCGGAATCCTCTCAGCAGCTTTGGGTGCCTCAGCCTGCGGGTCCCTCACACCTATCCCAGACAGTCCCGCCCAGCTTCTCCCCCACCTTGAAATGTGAATTTTCTCGGCTTTGTAAAAATCCTGACATTTCCAGAGCTGGAACCTGTCGGTGCCCTTGGTGTTCCACATTCCCTCACGGGAATTCCCTCAGCATTCCCCATCCCCCTGCTTGCCCAGGGCTGGCTTCAGTCCATAGAAGCTGAGGGGGGATGTGCAAAGCTGCATTTCACACCCTGGGCGATAGCAAATCACTCACCCATTTATCTATTGAGACCCAGACCTATTAAAAATTGCAACCTTTAAATCCTTTCCCAGCCCTTTGTGTTCCTGCTGTTAAGCTTTTTTGCTCAGCTCGTGTCACCCAGGGTTGGGGATATTTACAGCACCTAAATCAGTGTTGAGGACATGCAGAATATTGAGGGATCAACTCCACTTATTCCAAATGCACTTTCATATTTTGACTGCCCGACCAGAGTTGGGGAAATCACTGTGCTGGAATGATAATGAGAAGTTTAACAGTTTTATGATGGTTGGAGAGAACTTTATGGAAGTTGATAAATCTCATCTTGTAGGTTTCAATTTCTCATTCCCTACAGAGAGATGGGCAGAATACATTGATGCTGCATTTCAAATTGGCCAGATCAGGAGGAACAGCAGCTAAAATCCATTACAACCCAATTACATCCATCAGCTGAAGCTGTGTGCATTCACTCGTGAACATCAGCATTTAATCCATAAAGAGGAACTAATGAGAAATTTGAAAATGGAATCCATGCATCAGTAGCTTTGGAGAGATTTTGCTGGGATTAATGAACTGCCAGAACATTGTCAACACACTGCAAACCCATTCTCTCCAGGTTTGTTTACTGACCAAAGAAAGATTGCACCGCTTTGTTCTCCCCATCCCTCAACCCTGCTTTTGTCCTGTGGGTTGTTGCTTTTTCTGGGAGCGGGAAGGGCCATTTTATCCACTTGAAGGATCAAACACTTGTTCCTTTTCCATCTTGCTCTCGTGGACATCTGGCAGCTTGGCTGCCTGCACACCCACAGCCTCTCTGCAGAGATCTCACACTGAGCCCTAAAAGCCAAGGCCACGTGGATAAAGCCGCGCTTTGCAGCAGAGGAGGGAAGCCAGGACGCCACAAACGCTGCGTTCATGGTGCTGTGCTGCAGGAACCTGGCTGGCAAATTGCAGCTGCTGCTTTGGGCGCTCCCCTCTGCGCTCCCTGTGCGAGGGCGGCTCTGGCTGATGGATTTGCAGATTCTCCGGAGCTGTTTGCCCAGATGGAAGCGAGCCCCGGGAGCGTGAACAGCCCTGAGGGGACATAGAACAGCCTGGCGGGGCTGCCAGGGCAGGGAGCGGAGTTTGGGCAGTCGAGGGTTCCTGGTGCTGGGATATCCATCTCTTAATGACCCAAAGGGTCATTAATTGTGGGTAAAATGCATCTTAATTTCCACCTGCCTCTTCCCTGGAGGTGCCTCAAGAACGTGTTGGTGTTTCAGCTCCAACAACAATCCCGGAAAATTCCTCTGAGCTTTTTTTTTTTTTTTTTTGCTTCTATCTGTTAAAAAATAATTCTCCTTTTCATTCTGAGCCTTGTTCTCCCCTGCTACCCACGCGGTCTAGTAAGGTTTGATGGCTTAATATTTATTTCTTATTTCTTTTGAAAGATCCCTGTCATACTCAGCAGCTGGATTGAGTTCCTCTGCTCAGCAGCGTTCCCTCCCAGGAATCCTCCTCCCCACGTTCATCAGCAGCTCCAGCAGATGTGTCTGACAGGCAGCGCCTGCGAGATCCCTCCCCAGCGCTGCCCTGGTGTGGACATGACGGGCTGGGGAAGGAGGAGGGAGAGGGAAGGGAGCACAGAACTCACCGAGGATCAGCGCTCAGAGAGGCCGGCAGTTAAACCCGGGAAAAGGGTTTAATTCATCCAACTTCCCCGTGCGGCTGCAGTCGTGGCTGGGAAATCCAGAGATGTTCTGGGTTAAAGGTCCTGTTAACAGCTGGGAAAAGCCGTTTATAAACCACCCCTGCAAAGGAGAACGGCTTTCGATCCCTCAGTTCGGAAAAGTTCTTTGTGAGAGCGAGGAATGGGATGGAAATGAGCTGCTCCAGGGGCTGAGGAGGGGATTCATTTTGCACTCCAGAGCCACGGGGAGCGGGAGTTCGGGGCGATGGAAACTCCATTTTAAGGACACATTTTAGGGAATGAATGCAGCGGAGCGGCGCCGTGAAGGGAGTGGGATGTCCTGCAGATGGATCTGGAAATCCCTGCTGGCGGTGCTCTGGCAGAAAGATCCACGCTAATCCCAGGAAAATCGGCCTTTTCCTGGGAACAGGCTGAGAGCAGAGGGGAAGAGGAGGTGCCCAGCTGGGAGAAGGGAAAGGAGTCCTGAAAATGCAGAGTTTTTAGGGCTTTAACTCATTTCTTTGTGCTGTGAAATGGTGATCGTGGGGCTGGGCAGGCACACAGCGAGGAGAAAATTCACTTTCCTGCAGGGAAACTCCTGGTCTGGAGCAGGGTTTTGTTCTAAATGAGCTTTTAGGCAGCTCTGAGCTCATCCCTGTGTCTCACAATTAGCGGTGATTTCATGAAGGAAAAGCAGGAGTTGTGTGATCATCCAGAGAGGAGCCGCTCAGGGTTCAGCAGAAATCTTTGGGGGGAAGTAAAAACCATCTCAAACCGTGGAAACTTTGCTACTTATCTCAGTAAAAGAGAAGGGAAAATTGATTTGAAAACTGGGGGGCGGCTGTGTTGTTATTGTTGCGAGAGAAAAATTGGTCGTAATTTTACCATGAAGTAAAATTTTACCCTGTGAGTTTTCAATTTGCCTTCACAGAGGGCTGAGAAGAAATGAATGTGTTCCAGAGATAAGGTTTTCTTCTAAGAAAAATCACTTTAATTGGAAAGCAGAGCATGAAAACAGGTCGTGATCGCTGCATTCTTGTCTTGCTTTTTTTTTTTTCTTTCCCTTTTTTCCCTCCCCACTGGACTCCTTCGCACTTCCCAGCGCCGCTTTCTTTTGTCGCCACTTCAATTTCTCACTGCTCAAATTCCCTCTCGCCCCGGTACCGGAGGTAAAAGGAACATTTTTGTCTGGCAGGGCTGGTTGGGGTAAGAAATGAGCCAGATGTTGAGTGATGAAGGCTCTGAGTACACCCCCTGCTGTTCTGCACTTAAAAAAACCCCACAAACAGCAAAACCCAGGCTGAACAAAACAAGGAAATGCTCGTTCTTGGCTTTTCCAGAAGTTTCAAGACAGATCAAATCCATTTTCCTTCCGAAGTTACAATTTAACCGTTGCATTCCTTCCATTCTTGCCGCCTCCCTGAGCTCTGTTTGGAGATATTTTTATTATTATTGAGGAAATTCGGGGTGGGAAAGGATCTTTCGGTGCTGGAGAGCTCAGGGAACGTGGGGAATGTCTGGGAGGGGGTTTTTGTGTTCCTGCTGGCCTTGGCTGCACTTCCAGCCCCGGCACCGAGCGAGGAGGAGCCGATGGCAGCAGCCCCTCTCTGCCAGTCTGGGGTTGGGAGTTTGGGGTTTGCAGTTTGGGTTGGGAGTTCAGGGTTTGCAGTTTGGGTTGTGAGTTTGGTGTTGTCAGTTCAGGGTTTGCAGTTTGGAGTTTGGGATTGGGAGTTTGGGGTTGGCAGTTTGGGGTTGTGAGTTCGGGGTTTGCAGTTTGGGGTTGAGAGTTTGGGGTTGGCAGTTCAGGGTTTGCAGTTTGGGGTTTGAAGTTTGGGATTGGGAGTTTGGGGTTGGCAGTTTGGGGTTGTCAGTTGGGGGTTGTCAGTTCAGGGTTTGCAGTTTGGGGTTTGAAGTTTGGGATTGGGAGTTTGGGGTTGGCAGTTTGGGGTTGTGAGTTCAGGGTTTGCAGTTTGGGGTTGAGAGTTTGGGGTTGGCAGTTCAGGGTTTGCAGTTTGGGGTGGTGAGTTTGGGGTTGGTAGTTTGGGGTGGCGAGTTAATCTCTTCCCTGGTTGGGAAACGCCTCAGGAGCAGCACTCCCATGTCCTGGAATCTCCAGCTCTGCACCTTAAAAACCAAAAACCGACCCAGTTCCGAATAGCAGACAGGGTACGGTCCCATCCCTGTCCAGACGTTGGTTTCCATAAATAACCCAGCTCCTTTCGCTCCTTTTGTGTCCCCTGTGGTGACTTTTAGAGGATCTCCAAGGATTTTCATTAGCTCGGGAAGGAACAGGGCGAGGGAGGTTGGGTTGGGAGCTGCTCAGCTGGGCAGAGCTGAGATAAATCTTCCAAATCAGCTGCTCAGAGCATCTCTGCCTGCAGTGGTTCCGCCCGTCCTGCCCCTCTCCACCTCCCAGAACAGCTGCGAGCGGCTCCTCCCTCAGGAAAAGCTTCATCTCAGCCTCTGCTGCTGCAGCCAAAGGAGAAAAACCTCATTTCTCACCTTGGGCTGCTGCCTGAGGAAGCGACTTCATCGTGAATTGGGAGGAAAGGGAAGGGAAGCGTTTGATGAGCGCCTCGTGTCCCTGCACCGTGCAGGGTCCGGGAGGTGACGGAGTGTGCAGGGACCGCCGGGCTGGGGAATTCTCAGCGCAGCCGAACTCGGAGCCGCTGCAAACCCCCCCAGCTCCCTCGTGCTGCCCCGGCTTTGCCGTGACCTCCTCCACATCCCCGATGGGTTTCTGCTCTCGGGAGCAGCCAGCTGGAAGGGTTAATAGGTGGGAAAAGTCCATGGAATTCATCAAAGGCGCTAAAGACGAATTTCCTCCTGTTTATCTACCAAACCTCCCCCAAAATAACGTGGCTTTTTCAAACAGCAACCCACCAGGTGCAAATTACAACATCTGGTGTGTTCGCTGGGCAGGAGCCAGGGAGGATCAAACGAGAAGTTCTGATGGAAAAAGGGAATTTAAATAATAAGTCTGACTGTGCCCAGTGTGTGGAACCTGCAAAGGAGCACAAGGCCCCTAAAAAAGGCTGCGCTGAGCCCGGATTGTGATCTCTGCCTCCGGAGCAAGGCGGGATTCAGTGAAGGGATTCAGTGAACGGGACATTTTTCCCACCTGGCACTTCGTGTTTCCTGGATAAGAACGGGAATGGTTGCCCCAAGCTCTGTGCCCAGGGGCACAAACCCCACAGCGTTCCCAAACTGAGCTTTTTTTGCCTACAAACTCCCCATGGATGTGCCCTCCCCTGAGGGAACTGCCTGATGTTTTTGTGGCTGGAACTCGTCAGGAAATCGTTGATTCCATTAAACCCGTTCTACTTTAATTACTTTCCCTTTCCCTCAGAAAAGGGGATCACTTTTGACAGAACTTTTTCCCCTCCCCATCACAGATAAAATGTCCACGATCCTCTTGTTTGGGGTTAATTACTGCAAATTGTCCTGAGCTGCTCAGGCCCCGCAGTTCCCCTGTGCAGCCCCTCGGGGTTTCTTTGCTGCAACAAACTGGTCTTCATTTATCTCCCCGTGTTTCCTGAAGGGCTTTGGTTCGCACTGAAACCAGAAAGCAGCAGAAGGGACAGATCCCCGTGCAGCATGGGCACAAAATGGGTGGAAATCACATTTCCTGGATTTTTTTTTTTCCCCCTTATTGCTCCCTGTCGTTATTTTCCATCTCTGGAGCTCTCGTTTTCGCCTTGTTTCCCATTTCCTGGCGTGGTTTTGTTTGGTTTTTGGGAACCACTTCAGCATTTTTTTTCGGAGCTGTTTAATGCTTGATCTCTGGCAGGTGGAAGTGAGGAGTCAAATCCAATGTGCTCAGAGCACCATCACTGATAGGGAAATGAGGGCCCTTGGTAAATCGAGAGCGGCGCTGGAAAAACACAGGAATAACAATGAGCTCTTGCCCAGGAGCTCTGTTTTCCACCCCAATTCCCCAACTCCTGTCAGCGCTAAATGCTTAAAGCGGAGGCACAAACCTCTGAAGATGCACAAATGGAGGTTTGCGCTGGTTTTTGAGGGACCAAAATTACTAAAATGAGGTGAAACCTCGACTGCTGCACTGAAAAACCCTCGTGGGGCACCTGCAGGATTGTAGGATTTACTGCTCAGCCCTTCAGGGCAAATTAACATGCTTAAAAAGTTTAAAAATTCTATTAGTGACTGGCTGTGCCTCTAATTGTCTAAATACAGCAAAATTAAAAATCTCCCTGCCCTGACAGCCGGGGCTGCGGGAGGCTCTGGGGGTGCTGAGGAGATTTGGGGTTCGGGCCCTGTGGGATGCCCGTGTGCCTTGGGGAAGTTGGGTTTCGTTCATTGTTCGCCCGTTTGCTGTCACCTGCTGCAGTCCTGGGGTGCACAAACAAAACAAAAATCCAGAGCACTTCGCTGTTCATTGCGCTGCCGAACGCTCCTGGGGGTGTTGGGAGGAATCCCCAAGCCCTCCTCACCAGCCCGGTAAATTCAGCGGCGCTGGATCAGGGCCGTCGCTCTCCCCAGCACTGATTCATCTGTCCAGACGGGGAGGAGAACACAAACCCCATAAAAACCCCATAAAAACCCCCATTGCCTGAGAAAAGAGTGGAGGCTGAACCTTGCAGATGACTCCAAGCCCTTCAGGAGCGAGGGCTCCTTTTGCTCCAGAACCATCTGCTCAGTGCCTGTGGCCCTGCATCATTTGTCTCACACGCGGAGCACCTCTGGAAATGCAAATTAACAGCAAGTTGAAGTGTTTATTTCCCTCTTTGGTTGCCTGAATATTCTGTATTTACACCAATTCAACCACCGAGTGTTGGCGTCTTTGAGGGGTTCCCGTTGGTTCAAGCACTAAACCTCCCCCCGTGACTATTAAAATATTGTCTCAGGTCAGGTTTGCAGCTGCTGTAAATTAATGTCCAGTTCCAAGGCCCCGCACAAAGAATTGTGGACAATTTCTGGCCTATTTTTAAATCTTACAGAAGGCTGCAACAGCACACAGAGATCCATAATGCGCCCAGGGCTTTGTGTTTTTAACTCCAGCTGCCTGAATTGTTTTAGTCAGAACTTTGCCAGCGAGAAGTTGCTTTTTCATTTACAGGCAAAACTCCTGCAGGAAAAAGAGGGGCTTTTAGGAATTAAAACAAAAGAATAATAAACACTGGTGTTCACTTCTTGCATCCTAAAAACCCAATAATCAGATTTTCAGGTTAAGTATCCTTTTATTGTGGAGATTAAATAGGGTTTTGACAGAATTTTGCCAGCAAAGGGAGGAAAGGAACTTTTGGGGTGATGTTGAAACAACCTCACAGCTCTGCTGCGAAACACCCTGAGCTCTCCAGGACCATTGGGGTTTGGTTCATTTGTTGCATTTTTTAGGAAGATTTTGAAGCAATTCGAAGCCCAAATCTCCAGTGGATTGCGGGTGGTGGCCGTGAGCTCTGAAATAGCCGGGATTGCTGATGTGGGGAAAGAGAGGAGAGTCTCAGCTCCTCCAGGAACTGGGAGCACTGGGAACTGTGAAGGCCTTTCCCTAAAACTGGAAACCTCATTCTCACCAGTTCTGGGGGGCAGGAGGTAAATTCCCCAGGGATTCAGGAGCTGAGGGTTGTCCTGTCCAGAGCAGGTGACAGAGAGGGCTGGAGCTGCACCTTCCATGTGCTCCTCACCTCTGGCTGCTCGGGATTGTCTGGAATTCGCTCTCATTAAAGCAAACCTTGCCAGGAGCTGGAAGGCAGAGCCTGATCCGAGCTCTCTGCTGCTCACTTATGTAACACCGAATGTGCCTGCACAGCCAGAGAGCCCATTAAATATTTAAACCCCGTCCTTTCCTCAAAAGCAGAACAGCAAAGATGATTTTCCGTGGAATTTAACATTAAACTCTGGCAATTTGTACAGCTGTGCATATAAATAGCTTGCACATCATCTCCGGAGGCAAAGGTCACTCTGCCTCATCCATTTCAATGCTGGAGTTTCATAGCAACAACCTCCCCTCTCCTGGCTCCCTGTTATTTATCCAGAGGGACTTCAAAACCGGGAGAAAGCGCTGTTGGTTTTGGAGAGATGAATGAATGGCAGTTGATTGTAATATTTTGCCTTAATCACTGGATTTTCCCCCCGCCTTTCCCAGATTTTTGTGGATAACGAGAGCCTCTGAGCCGTGGGGACTGGGTGGCACAAAGCTTTTCCGAGGGAAGAAATCAGAACAGACAAGTGCCTGATTCCCCTTAATGCAATTTGTTCCACGGCTGATCCTCAGCCCCCTGCTTCATTACCTTAGACAAACTCAGACCCGGCTCCTGAGGAGGCAAAGACTCGTATTTGCAATTAGAATTCCCCAATTACACAGCACATCTCGAGCTCCAGATGATGGGAGTTGACTTTTTAAATGCCAGAGCCATTATTCCCTCAAACAATCAGCGTGTGGAAGTGAATGGCACGGAAGGATTGGACGAGCACAACAGGAGCAGCTCGGAGTTCTCACGCCCCGAGCTCTGGAACAGCTTTAATTTCTGCACAGATCCCCCGGGGCAGGGCTTCGTTTGGTGAAAAATGGGGATTGGGGGGTTGGCTCGGCTGGGTTGAGGAGATCTGAGCCTTGCTGAGGAGCAGGGGTTGAGCCAGGGAATCACAGAATCCCGGAGTGGGAGGAACCCTAAAGATCCCAGCCCAGCCCAGCCCCAGGCAGGGAGCAGAATTTCAGTTCCTCCCTCACTGCCGCATCCCTGGGACGGCCCAAACCCCGCTAAGGCCGAGCTTTTAG
>VZRS01001603.1:2075-24186 GCA_013398055.1 Ifrita kowaldi
GGGGGGCGGCAGCCTCGCCGTGCCGGCGGGTTTCATTGTTCGCAGCGGTGCCCCAAGCCCCCCTGGGAGCGCGGGGGAGGCCGGTGCCCTCCGGGGCACGGGGAGCGGAGGGAGGAGAATCGGGGGTACCCCCAGCAGCGGGGGATGTGCAAAGGGCTGGACTGGGGGTGGCCGTGGTCCTTGGAATCCCGTCCTGCGGGGGAACACTGGGGTGGGCTCGGAGTTCCCGGAGCTTGGCACAGCCCCTCAACGGGGCAGCCCAGGCACCTGCCCAGAAAGAGGTGCTGGCCATGGACTGGGGGGGTCTGTTGCATAGGCTGGGGAGTCCTGGATGCTCGTGGATTGGGAGACGGAGCTGGGTGCGGGAATGGGCCTGATCCAGCCATGCATAAGCTAACATCGCCAAGCCGCTGCGGTGCTTGTCCCCCCTTTTCTAGTGCTCCCCAGCCCTTGGTGGGCTTTCCCTGACAGGGGCCGGGGTGCGAAGCCCGTCTGGCCTGGGGGTCCTCTGCTCCCCCCATCAACGAGGAGCCGGTGGGGGAGGGATGTGCTGCAGCTGGGCAGAAGCTGCCGACGCTGCTCTCCTGGAAATAACCTTGCTGCATGCTCGGAGGCAGCGTGAGAAATTGCTGAGCAGAGCGCTTTCTGCACAGCCCGCGCTGTCAGCACGGCGCGGGGGACGGGGGGGCCCGGCTCTGCCCCCGCCATGCAGCCCCCTCCCCACCGTGGGCACTCCTGGCCGTCACGGGACAAACAGCAGCAGTTGCTTGCCAAGGGGTCCTGTGGGTGCTGCCGGGGGGTGTGGATTTAGGGGATGCTCAGCCGCAGCTGCAGTGGGGTGTCCCTGCTGCTCCACGGTGTGCATGGATCAGCCCAGCTGTGCACTGACCCCCGGCCCCCGCCAGCCCCTCCGTCACTATCAGTGGGGATGAGGCCTCTGAAGAAGCTTGCAAGGACCAGTGTGCACAAGGCAGGGGATTGCTGAGACCAGTTTGGGGGTCTTGGGGTGCCAGCACGTCCCCAGGATTGCTGGATGGGTGGGAAGGGGACTGCACTGCTGCTCCTGCGGTGACCTTTGTGTGACAGCTCGGAGGGACCGGGACGCCAACGCAGCACCCACTCTGACACAGGACGGGAGTCCCGCATACGATGCAGAGTCATGAGCGGACTTGCACCAATGTCACATGTGTGTGACACCAGCGGAGTGGTACCCGAGCCTGGCTCCACTTCTGGGGGGTTGTGGGTCACTCTGTTTGGCAGGAGGCCAGGGACCAGGTGCTGCTGCCCTCCTGCTGCTGTCCCATCTCCAGGAATAGTCCCTGTGGGGACAGGAGAGAGCTGAGAGGCTTTCCCAGCCCCTTTGCTAGGGAAGGGGAACCTGGGGCAGCCTCATCCCCCTCATCCCGGCTGCCCACGGAACATAGCTCATTACCAGCACGGCCCCTGTGAACAATGAGCTCCCAGCACCGACAGCTGTCTGGCGGCTAATGGCCCCCAGGGGCTGCCCGAAGCCGGGGCAGGCACAGCTGGACGTTCTGCAGCTCCAGCCCCAGTTCCCATCCCGGGCAGCCCTGCGGAATGGGACCCATCCTGCCGACAGATGCAGACAGGAGTCAGGGCAGGACAAGGCAGCTCTGGTGCTCAGTGGCTCCGTGGGGACAGGAACCAATTTGGGGGGGACAACCCTGGTTCTGCACCTCCTATGGGCAATTTTGACTCGTGGTTTTTCCCTGCCCCTGGTAAGGCTGCTCTGGAGGGACAATGACCCCACTGTGTTGTCCCCACAGGGTACCTCCAGCACTGCCTGGCGCCAGCCGGCTATGACACTGACAAGAAGCAAGGTCTGCCACCACCGCCACCAGACCCAGCCTACGCACCCGGCCACGAGGAGTACAGCGATCCCGAGAGCCCCCAGTCCAGCTTTTCTGCCCGCTACTTCAATGGGGAGGCGGCGGTGACAGACAGCTACTCCATGGATGCCTTCTTCATCACGGACGGGCGGTCGCGCCGGCGCAGCGAGAGCCAGCGCCGTGGCAGCCACCGCCACTCCTGCCCCGAGTGCGGCAAGACCTACGCCACCTCCTCCAACCTCAGCCGGCACAAGCAGACCCACCGCAGCCTGGACAGCAAGATGGCGAGGAAATGCCCCACCTGCGGGAAGGCGTACGTCTCCATGCCTGCCCTGGCCATGCACGTCCTCACCCACAACCTCAAGCACAAGTGCGACGTGTGCGGCAAAGCCTTCAGCCGGCCCTGGCTGCTGCAGGGCCACATGCGGTCCCACACCGGGGAGAAGCCGTTCGGCTGCTCCCACTGCGGGAAAGCCTTCGCCGACCGCTCCAACCTACGCGCCCACATGCAGACCCACTCCGCCTTCAAGCACTACAAGTGCAAGCAGTGTGAGAAGACCTTCGCCCTCAAGTCGTACCTCAACAAGCACTACGAGTCCGCCTGCTTCAAGGGCTCCGAACACAGCTGTGCAATAGGGAACTAGCCCCCCAACCCCTGTGGCACATCCCCATTCCCAGCCTCATCCTTCTATCCAATCCCCATCCCCGTCTCATCCCATGCCCATCCCCATTTCCCTACTCATCCCACCCTGTCCCCACCCTCATCCCTATCCCATCCTGGTCCTAGTCCCTGTGCCAGCACTCCTGCAGCTGCAGCCAGCTGGTTTGTTGCTGTGCTGAGGCTGGAGGACACATCCCCACAGACTCACTCCCTACCTGCTCCCTGGGAAGGGGGTCCCCCACAGTGGGACCCAGTTCCTTTCCCCTGGTCCCAGAGCCCCCCCGCAGCCAGGCAGGTCTCTCTGCGGGGGACTCACCTGGGGACCTCTTCCAGACCCAGGAGAGACTTTCCTCCCCTAGCTTGTGACTTTCACCTCTATTTATTTAATTTATTACTATTATTTATTTAGAGCTGCTGCTTCTCTTCCCGGGGGATCCCGGGCGAGAAAAGACACTTTTCTGCTCCCCACTAGGAGCAAACCCTCCCCTTGACCCTAATCCTGATGGGACCATGGGCTGGTGCTACTGCCGGCTCGGCAGGACTGACGGCTACTGAGGCTGACGGAGGGCAGGGCTGCCAGTCACCCTTGGAGCCTGGGATCCCTGCAGCCCACCACCCAGGGCATCCTGCTGCCCCTCTGCCCTGTGGCACAGTGTTCACCCTGGCCCTGCAGATCCGCAGCCCTGGAGTCAGGGGAAGAGCCAAGGGAAGAGCGAGGGGCTTCCAGCAGAGATCCACAGGACACATCCTCCATCAGCTCCCAGCTCCCGGCTTGGCCAGGCACAACTGGCCCCTGCCAAGGTGATGGGGAATAGCCTCCCCAGGCAGGTGCAGCCCCCCTTGCCATGCGAATGGCTGGGCTGGCAGCTGGGCTGGAGAGCCAGCCCTGGGGCAGGCAGCACCCAAACCCACCAACCACCCTCCCACGTAACCCCAGCCCCTTCTCCAGCCGGCTCCCGGCTCCCTCGCCATTGCCCCCCACCTGCACTCAGGAGGAGGGGGTCAGAGTAGCTGTAAAGTTTGGGTGAGTCTATTTAAATGTTCTTATTTATATTATTTATTACTTATGCTTTTCACTATTTATTTGTTAAGACTGGCCGGGCCATGCCAGCGCTGGCTCGCCGGAGGTGGCAGAGCTGCAGCAGAGCTGCCGTGCCCAGGACACAGCCACGGTGACACGGACGGGGACAGGACCCCAAGAGCGGACTGTGTGGCGGGCACGGAGGCAGGAGGGCACGAGCTGGCCCGGCAGCCCAGGCTCCATGTCCTGCAAGCCTCCCCCAAAGGCAAAGCCCTTCTCCTTTGTCTTCCTTGCTGCCACGGGCTCCTGCTTTGCTCCGTGCCCCGCGCCAGCCCAGTGGGGACAAACCAGCCACTCTATGCAACCTCCCGGCGGAGCGCCCCCGCACCGGCCCCGGAGCAAGCGCCGCGCACGGCATTCCGGAGCGGGGCCCGACCCACGCCTCCGCTTCCTACCTCGGGCCGCGAGCTGCCACAGCCCCGTCACCCTGTGCCGGTCCCCAACACTTCGGGACTCAGCCCGGCACCCCGCGGGGCCGCACTCGCGCACCCCCACACCGTCTTCCTGCGCCGTCTTCCTCCCTGCACCGTCTTCCTCCCGCTGCCTCGGTGCCTGTGTTGGTCACGGGTTTAGTGGGGATGTCCCTGTCATGGTCCTCGCTGCCATGGCGCGGTGACCACACGTCCGCACCCCACAGAGGGGATGAGCATCGCCCTGGCCACGCGGGCAGCCCACCGGGTTTTCCCCACGATGCCGGCGCCGTTCCGCGGAGCACGGTGTCCTGAGGCCGGCAGGCTTGGAGCACTGCGCCGCTGCCCCTCTCTCCTGTAAATAGCAGATACTACAGCAATAATTTTCCGTGCATGATAGATTTTTTCTGCCAGGTTTTGTACTCGCCAGCCCCAGTATGACAAGTCTACTGAGATCCGGCCACCCGCAGTATTACTTGTAACGCAATTCAGGGATATAAAAGGGATTTCTGCCACTAACCATGTGTCTTGAGGGATTTGTGTCGGCACGGTGGCGGCTGGTGGCACGCGAGCTGCCAGCCTGCCCATCCCACGGTGCCCTGTGCCCACGCCCGCTCCTGGGCTGGAGCATCGTGGAGAGAACTGCCCCAAATAGAGGGGCGAGGTCCTGGCAGCCCTCTGGGAGCGGGTGACTTGAGGCGCCCGGAGCATCCCACGCTGCCCACGTGGCCCTGCCAGCCCCGCAGCCAGTGGGCAGCAGCCAGACAAACCCCTGCTGTGACAAGGAGGGGTTACGATGCCACCCTGCTCGTGAGAGCGCCGGGGGCTGTGAGCGCGGCAGAGCGCTGACCTGGAAGTAAAGCGGCGTGTGAAATCCCGGCAGCGGGCGCAAAGCCCGGCGGGCAGCCCGGGGAGGGCGCCGGCAATGCTCACACACCCCTGGGGCGCCGCTGCTCTGGATGGGGAGGATTCGGTAAGCAAATTTTATTTCAGCTCGCCGGTGGCAACAACCCAGCAGAGCCCCTGCTCCCAGGAGCGGACAGGCACTGCCGCTCCGCACCCCTTTCCTCATCCTTTCCCACATGTGGATGCCAGTGGGGGAAGGCAAATTATTTTTAGCATCCAGCTTGTCAGCAAAGACCTAGCTGAGCCCTGAGCTCCCAGTGACATCAGTGCAATCTTTCACCCGCAAAGTCATCACCAGATTCACCTAGCAAAAAACTAATTCCAGAGCCTCACAAACCCATCCCTGACCATCACTGGCATGCTTCAAGTCAGCTCTGGGGCTGGGGGCCCTCCATGACACCAGGGAGCCAGGATGAGGGCACTGGGAGCAGCCATCCACTGTCATCATGTTCCTGCTGTGGATCCAGGCTGCCCCGGTTGCAGCAGCCAGAGGGGTGGGAAACCCAGTTCTTCCTGGGAGCGTCTCCCCACTTGGAACACTGGTCTGAAGAAATGACCTAGAAAGGCTCAGGAGTGAAGTTCTTCAGTGCCTGCCCAGCTATGGAGCATCCCGGCACCACTGCTCAGCTCTGGAGTTGTTTCATGCCTCATCTTCCTTGCCGTGGACCCCATAGGTGTCAGTGCAGCAGGGAGGGGGCTCTGGGCTGGGGACGTGTTCCTGGTACAGCCAGGCAGGTGGGGGGCATATCCCAACTCTCAGTTGCAGGATGAACCTCAGTGCCCCGGCACGGCCGGGTGGGACCAGAGACTCCCGGGGACAGGATGGGGATCCCCAGCACACAGGGTGGGGGGCTCAGCTGCCGCGTGCCCATGGGTGTCCCACGGGAAAGAGGAGCTGAGGGCAGCCCTGACCGCAGGCTCTCCGGAGCGGGCAGCGGGCCAGCCGGCTCTGGCACCCGGCCCGGAAGTCTGTCCTGCCCCTTCACTGTGACTCTGCAAAACCGTGGGGCGGCGGCAGTGACGATGACGATGGCCGGGCCAGGAGGAAGCAGAGGGGCCCGGCTGGGCGCTGCACTGCTCGGGGCAGAGCGGAGGGCTCGGCTGAGCAGGACAGAGGAAGGCCAAGGCCGGTCGGCAGCCACAGCCATGGCTGAGGCCGAAGACAGAAGCATCCATACACAGCACATCTCGGCCGTGCACAACGTGCCCATGCGTGTCCTCATCCGGCCCATCCCGGCAGAGCTGGAGCCGGGAAAGGTGCAGAGCCTGATGGAGACCCTGCAGGTGAGCACAGCCCCCGGGATGCAGAGGCAGCCCCTCCTGCACCCACTCAGAGGGCACTGCTGGGGAAGCTGACAGCACCCAGGCCCTAGCACAGTCAGGTCGGGGGGTGTCAGGGCAGGTTGGGAGTGCCGGGGTGTGTTGCTCTTGGATGTCTCTCCCCTTCCCAGGAGGATCCCGAGCGGGTGCCCCCCATCGACGTGCTCTGGGTCAAAGGCAGTGAGGGCGGCGATTACTTCTACTCCTTCGGGGGCTGCCACCGCTTCGCTGCCCACCAGGCACTCCGCCGGGAGACCATTCCCGCCAAGATCATTCCCTCCACCCTCAGCGACCTCCGCACCTACCTCGGTTCCTCTACGCCCCACCTGCGCTAGCCCAGCACCCCGAGGATGCCCAGCAGCCCCCTCTGTCCCTGTAGGTTCTGACCCGTGAGCGCCTGGTGAGGACGTGGTCGGGGTCCTCAGCCCTGGGGAGTCCCCAGGGTCCCTCCAGCCAGGATGGGTCAGGGTCCCCCAGCCTTGGAGGGTCCCCCGGGTCCCTCCAGCCGGGATGGGTCAGGCTCTCGCCGGTACCGAGAGGCGCCCGGCGGGGCCGGCAGGTGGCGCTATTGTGCCGCGCTGCGCCGCCCGGAGCGACCGCGGGGACCGGGACGGGACGGGATGAACCGGGACGGGATGAACCGGTTGGGGTGGGATGAACAGGGGCACGGCTCCATCGGGAATAGCTGAACCGTGATGGAACAGGCTGAACCGGGGCACGGCTCAACCGGGAATAGCTGAACCGGGATGGAACGGGCTTAACCGGGGCATGGCTCAAGCGGGAATGGCTGAACCGGAGCACACTGGAACTGGGACAAGTCACAGCTCATTCGGGGCACAGCTGAACCGGGAAGGGGTACAGGAGAACCGGGACACACCAGAAGCAGCACATAGCCGTACCGGGAAGAGGCACAGCCGACCCGGCATGGCCAGTCCCCAGCCCTTCCTCAGCGACTCTGGGCTCACCCGTGGTCCCGGTCTCCGTGGGACCTCCAAAACCCTGGGCGGGGGGACACCCGCTGCTGCACCTGGAATAAAGGTGATCAAAACCCCTGCAGCTCCTTGGCCTGGTGCTAGGGGGTGCTGAGGTTGGCAGCAGGGATGCAGTGGTCCAGCATGGCACAGCACGGCACAGCGTGGTGGCCTGGCATCAGCAAGAGCAGTGGCTACGGGCACTCAGGACAGCGACAGATGCTTTGCAGGGGGATGGATGTTCTGTGAGGGAGTGGATGCTGTGCTGGGGGATGGAGGATGTGACGGGACAATGCTCTGCCAGCCTGCCCTGCCGTGCAGAGGAATTCAGGGTCAGCTGTGGCCTAGCTGTGGGGGTGCATGCGGTCCTGCCATGCTGGGATGCTGTCATTTCTGCAAGCACCACGTCGTCAGCCCACGTGCAGCCTGGAAAAAACGCCTCGAGCATCCCCTGGGCATTCCAGCGTCCCTCTAAGTCGAGAGCCTCCATCCAGGGAGGGGAAAGGCCACTGACTCACTCACCACGCCGTGAGTCAGCAGCAGGACTGGGACAGGAACCTCGGCCGGACACTTCTGCCTCATCAGCCATGCTCCTCCCCGGATGGATCCTGTCCCCCCAGGGCAGAAACGGGCTGGGAGAGGAGGGCACAGCTGGATCGGTTGCATGGCAGGAGCTGGCAGTGCTGGCATCGGACAGGGCACAATTTACCGCTGCCTCCACGTTTCCGCAGGATCCACTGGGGAGGAAGAGCAGGGTGGGCTGGGGGTGCTGGATGAGGGAAGGGACCGGAGGGAGACTCCGGCGCGGCAGAGCTGCATGTGCTGCATCAAAGCAGCTGTGTGCCGGGAGGAAGCCCTGCAAGCGCTCACAGAGAGCAGCCCTGGCCTGCGGCTCCCTGATGGGCCATAAATTTCTCCTAAGAATTGTGGCGTGCTAAAAAGTTTCCTCTTGTTAGAGAGCGGGGGGTGGAGGGAGGAGGTAGCAGCTCCTGCAGCAGCTCCTGTGGCAATGGGAACACATCCAGAGTGCCCCCAAACGGGTGTCCCATGGCAGGTACTGATGTCTGCCCATATCCTGTGTGCCCCCACTGCTGGGCATCTCACATGGGCTCTGTTTGCCCCACTCTCAAGGGCTTGTGCCCCTCATCCCTTGGACAAGAGGCAGCTCAGCAGAACTGGGACTCCATAAAGTGGGAGCGAACTGAGGCTGCCCAGATCCCGCAACTCCTTTCCCTGAAAGCTATGGAGTTTCCACCTGGGAAGCCTGCTGCAGGATCTGCTTTTCCAGCTTAGCATCCCCTGCAAACAGTGCCAGGGGTCCGTGCCAGCCCCAGGGTGTCCTGACATCACTCCCAGGGCTCCCTGGCACCAGCTGCGAGCCAGGACCTGGTGCTGTGCCCAAGGTGTTGTGTGAGCATCTCCAGGGCTGACCGGTGCATCCATGGGGCTGGCATGGTGTGGGCAGTGGGAACTGGTCCCCAGCTGGAGCTGCTGGTGCCACAAGCCCCTGGCTGGCACAGGAGTGGGTCTCTGCAGAGCCCTGCATTACCTCCATCCATCCGTCCTCCACCTGTCCCCCTTCCCTCTGCCTGACCCGCGCGGTCTCTGGTGTCGCCGGCTGACAGCCGATCCGGCTGCCTCCAATCCATTCGTTCCAGGGCAGGAACAAAGGCGCTTTGTGGGCTCCCCCCAGCCCGGGCCGGGTGGGGGGTGGGTCCCAGCTCCGGAACTGGGACAGACTTCCCCGCGCGACAGGCGTGTAATGCCTTCCAGACCAGCAGCCCCAACCCTCAGGTACAGCCCGGGGGGTGGAGGGGGCCTGGTGCTTCCCACACTGCCTGGGGACCCACCAGGTCACCCTAAAACAGTCCCGATCTGGGAAAATAGGGAAAATCTCCTGTTCCCCCCCACACTGCCTGGGGACCCACCAGGTCACCCTAAAACAGTCCCGATCTGGGAAAATAGGGAAACTCTCCTGTTCCCCCAAATGTTTCACAATGCCCAGTCCCCATGGGCCTCACTGTCCCTCCCCACCGGGGGGCTCCAGTGGCTCCAGGGGCTCCCAGGTTTGCCATCTCTGCTCTTGCAGTGTTGGGGAGCAGGGATAGACTCCCCTGGGATGAGACCCCTGCCTCGCTGGGCTCAGCTGGGCCCAGGAGGCAGTTGGACTCAGAGGCTCTGTGTACCCAGCTGGACAGGACTGTGTTTTTTGGATGGGGCAGCTCGCAGGCCTGAGGCCTCACTGGCCTGAGCACCCTGAAATTGGGGAGCCACAGGCAGAGGAGCCAGTTCTGGACATCTCCTGGTGCCAAGATCTGGTCAGGGCTGTGGGCTTGGGGCACTCAGTGGGATGGGATGGGGTGGGATGGCATGGATGGGTTGTGGTGGGATAGGATGCGATATGATAGGACAGGGTGGGATGGAATGGGATGGATGGGATATAGTGGGATGGGATGGGGTGGGGTTGAATGGATCAGTCCAGCACTGCTTCACCAGGGCTCAACAGGGTCAGGCCCAGTGTCCTGGCGGCCACATGTTCCAGCATTGCCGCGGGTCTGGAATCCATTTGCCTCACCGGCCGTGGTGTTTTCCCAGCAGGGCTGGAGCAATCCCGCGGGGCTGGGGGCAGCCCTGGCCCCCGGCCCATCTGCTCCCTGTTTATTTTCTTACACTTAAGTATCACCTCGAAGATAAACACTCCCTGGTGTGGGGGGCAGGGGGCATTTCCCTGGCAGCAGAGGCAGGACCTGGCCCTCAGGGTGCCCAGCACACCGACCCCATAATGCCCCCCATGCAGGGGATGCCTGGTTGTGCTGGGGTCAGGGCTGCAACCTCATGCTCAGGCCATGTCCCCTCCATGCTGTGTGTCCCATGCAGGGTCCCGTGAATGCCTGACCCACTGCCTGGTGCTGCCATCTGCCCGGGGGTCAGTTAGTTTGGCTGGATCAGCCAGGAGAGCTGTGATGCCAAACCCCACCATGTCCTGGCACCCGCTCAAGCCAGCAGAAGGTTTGTGATGCCACAGCCTCAGCTGCACCTCGTGCTGCCCAGCTGAGTCAGAGCCCAGGCCACAGAGCTGGGGGAGCTGGGGGGGCCAGGCACAGGGGTCACGTCTGTACCACACGCCTGCCAGGCAGCACAGGAAAACTCGGCTGCTGCTGCGCATCCTCCTGCCCCGCAGCCAGACAGGCAGGGAGCCAGCAGCGTTCCCATGGCTCCTGCTGCTCTCCCAGTCAGGGATGACAGCTCCTGTCCATCCATCCTTCTGTGTGCAGCACCTGGCGAGGCGGTGGTCACACACACAGGTCTGTGCCATCGTGGGGATGTCACTGCAGCAGGAGGTGGTGGCATTTGGGGTCTACAAGGCACCCTCAGGCACACATGCACATGCACACATCCACGTCCACGTGCAACTGCACAAACCCATACACACACCCTCATCCTCACTCATATCCCTGTGCACACACATGGATGTACACATCCATGCATGCCTGGATGCACAGATATGTGCAGCTGCACGCCCACGCACACACACTCACATGTACGCACTCGTGTGTGCTGTCCCCACCCCGCATCGAGCCACCTCCTGTCTGCTGCTCCTTCCCTGCCTGTGCCCACCATGTTCCAGACCCCACAGGCCACCAGCACCCCACACGTGGCCATGCCATCCAGAAAAGCCCGTGGGCAGTTCGGCTGGGCATGGGGACTGGGTGACCCCCCCAGCCTGTCCCCGTCAGCTGGTGGCCATGTGTGGGACACACAGCTGAGTACACAGACCCTGCCATCTGTCTTGCTGCCTGTCAGGGCCAGGGGCTGCTGTGAACCCCCAGCCCAGCAAGACTCAGGGGTGAGAGGGGGGCAGAGTGGGGGTTCCCCTCTCTGGGCAGGCACCTGCCTTCTCCCTGGTTGCTCCCTGCCTGTCACGCCAGCGGCCTGCCCATCCCCAGCTTTGCCCCTGGCACTGCCTGCATGTGCCCTTTTGTGGGGGTCTGCACCTGGGCAGGGGCTACAGATGGTTGGGGTCCCTCATGGGGACTGATGCATGGTGAGAGGTGTCGATGTGGACCCAGTGCAGACTCCTGCCCAGCCTCATCCCCAGGGGGATCTCTGTCCTCTTCCTCAGCCCTGCATGTCTCCAGCCCCAGTGGGACACCCGTGCCCCAGTGTGGCCCTGCATGTCCCCTACCCTGGTGGGACCCCTGGCCCTTGGTGCAGCCCTACATGTCCTCAGCCCCAGCAGGACCGCCAGCCCCCAGCCCATCTCTCTGCCCCCCACCGCGTGATTTACAGGCTCTGCACAGGCAGACAAATGGTGAAGGAAAACAGGGCAGGGGGGTCCCGCCGGCTGGGGGCTGCCTGTGCCCCACGGGGGGCAGAGGGGCCGTTTGCTCACAGCCAGCAGAATGGAGGCAGTGAAGTGGTACCAGTGCCAGGCAGCACAGCTGCCCCTGTCACAGTCCAGCAGCCACAAGCCCTGGCAGCACCAGGAGAGCCCCTGGGGGGATCCAGACCACAGGAGCCATATCATAAGCTCCAGTCCTGCAACCACAGGCTTTTGGCCATGGGGCATTGAGGAACATGATGCCACCCCATTACATGGCTCCCAGGGCATCCCATTGACCACTTCACTGAGGTGTTCGTGATATACCAGCTGTATTCCATGGCCACTGTCCCGGCCCTGGCAAGCCTCCAAGATTTCCCCCAGCATCCCTCTCTGGCTGTGGAGCTGCTGGACAGTGAGGACTGCAGCTGGCACTGCCAAGCCCCCCAGCCACATCCCCAGCAGCCCTGGGGCTATCCGCCAGGAGCCACGTCCTGCCCTCCACATGTTTTTGCCACTTGACCTGAATCATGCCTGGAGCACCGTGGAGGAGGAGGAAGGGAGGAAGGCAGGCAGGAAGCCTCCTGCCTGCTTGGTTCAGCTGGCTGCCCCCCTGCCTGCTCCTGGGAGCATTGGGCTCAGGGCGGGGGGGTTGAAGGCAGAGTGGGACGTGCATAGACCTCCCCGGTGAGGAGGAGCAGGGCCATGGTCTGTATTGGTATTGAGTGCCAAGGAATGACAAGGAGCAACCATCAGGCTGGGGGACACCCCCAGCCCTTCCCAGGACACCGGTGATTCCCGCTGCTGCCAGCTCATCTCTCCCCTCTCAGGAAAAGACTCCGTGTTTCCACTACCGGCACACACCTTCCTCCTGGGCGGGAGGAAATGCTCCTGGCAGTGCTGCCGGCAGTGCTGCCCGTGCCTCTCCATGTCCCCCTGCCCCCTCCCATGGCTGGCAGGCAGGGTGCCAGGCCCTGGGAACAGAGGAGCAAGGAGTGCATCCCTGCGGGGCTGCCTGCCCTTGCTGCTCCCCTCCTGCCCCGGGCATCCTCCTGGGCACAGACCCTGTCCCAGTGGGGCATGACAGAGTGTGGGCAGCAGCATGTCCCCCACTGGCATCCCTCTAATAAACACCCCAGGCACCACACCAGTGCAACCCACTCCTGGTTGCCTTCCCCATCCCAGCTCCTGTGCCCTGTGTTCATGCCATCCTGTGCGGGACCCAGGGCTGGCAAGGGACAGCCAGGCAGGGGCTGGGGACACGCTGCCTGTGGGCTGACTATGTGTGACATCGCTCTGCAGGTGCCAGAGGCCATGCAGGCACAGGGAGCACTTGCCGGACAGTGGGCCTGGCACTGCCACGCTTCAGAACCACCGTGGGCATGACCTGGGGTCAAGGTGCCCGCAGCCAGGCCAGCGTGCCGGAGTGGGGCCAGGCCAGTGGCCAGAGCCAGCACTGGCTCTCAGGGCTGGGGTGAGGACGCTGGCCGCTGGCCGCCGGCCGCTGGCCGGAGCTCGTGGGGCCGGCTGGGGGTGGGCTCCGGAGCCAGCCCCTCCCCGGCCGTATAAATCCCGATTCCCCCTGCAGACAGTCGTCCCAGCCCTGCTCAGCTGCCGCAGCGGAGCAGCAGCGGGAAGGCATCCGGAGCCGCCGTCGCAGCTGTGCCGGCGGGGGAAAGCTCCCCGCAGCCCGGGGGGTCCCCCCAGCAGGGCCGGGGGTGCGGGCGGGCACCCCACCATGGCCTTCACCATGCTGCGCCCCGTGGCCGCCCGCGTGCTCTACCCCGACCTCAGCATGCTCTCGGAGGACGAGGAGAACCGGAGCGAGAGCGACACGTCGGACCAGTCGTTCGGCTGCTGCGAGGGCGCCGAGGCTCGCCGCAAGCTGCCGCGGAAGCCGGGGCCGATGGTGATGGTGAAGCAGAGGCAGGCGGCGAACGCACGGGAGCGGGACCGGACCCAGAGCGTCAACACGGCCTTCACCGCCCTGCGGACCCTCATCCCCACCGAGCCCGTGGATCGGAAGCTGTCCAAGATCGAGACCCTCCGCCTGGCCTCCAGCTACATCTCCCACCTGGCCAACGTGCTGCTGCTGGGCGAGGGCTGCGAGGACGGGCAGCCCTGCTTCAGTGCCATCTATGGCGCCAAGGGCGACCTGGACAGCAAACAGCCCCGCAGCATCTGCACCTTCTGCCTCAGCAACCAGCGGAAAGGGGTGAGCGGGGTTCTGGGATGGATTAGGGATCCTCCTGCCCCTCCTGGCCTGAGTGGGGCAGGAGGCTTAGCGTGTCCCAAAGGGATGGGGGGCAGCAGACCCTGCCTGGGCTGAGCGGGGCAGGAGACTCGGCATGGCTCAGTGAGAACCACAGCTTCTGGCTCCAGCTCCCACTGGAGGTTTCGGCTGCTCCTGGCCAAATCCTCCTTGTAGCCACACGCCTACAGCTCCTGCTCACGTCAGAGGGCTGGGCTGCTCCCCCACGTCCATCCGGGCTGGGAGGTCTCAGGGGTTAAACAGTCACCCCAGAGCTGGCGGCATTGGCTGTCCCGGGGGAGCTCAGAGCTCACTGGCTGACCCCTTCCCCATCTCCATCCTCATCCCCATCTCCATACCCAGCCCTGCCAGCCCACCAGCACTGTGGCAGGGCTACTCCAGCAGCTCTCTGATGTGATGAGGACAGACAGAGCCCAGCAGACACCCCCCGAGGGGGGCCAGAGTTTCCCGTCCAGTGTTCCCATGCAGGGTCTGCTGGCAGCACTGGCACATCTCCCACACGGCTGAGATGGCCATGGCAGAGCACCTCTGCCCTGCCCTGCCCTGCCCTGCCCACCCAGCTGATCCCCCCCAGCACCCTGCAGCTCGTGGGGCACCTTTCCTGTGGTGAGCCCACCCTGCTGCCCATGCCAGGGTCCTGGGTGCCCCTGACACAGGAAGAGCTGTGCAGGATATGGGGTGCAGGGTGAGGGGCTGGAAGCTGCCCAACCTCTTGGACATCCCTTGGCAGGGCTGTGAGCAGGGGCTGCTGTACCTGCCACTGTCCCCACAGACCCTCAAGGTGTCCTACGTGTGACCCCAAGCAGTACAGCCATGGGTCACACTCCAGCCCTCAGAGCTTTTTCAAGTTTGGCTCCATTTTTAATTGCTCCCCTGCTCCTGCCACCCCCTCAGCAGCCTCTCCAGCCCTCCTGGGGTCCTCCAGCCTTGGTCCCTGGCAGAGCTGCCCCAGCTGGGATCCTCTGGGCTGCTTCCTGGGGCTGGAGCCAGGAGTCTGGCACAGTGCTGGATCCCCCAAGGGACCCTGTGGAAGCACTGGGGCTGGGAAGCTCCTGCTGGAGGGCAATGGTGGGAGCTGGGTTGGGATCCGAGTCTGTGCATCCCAGCCTTGAGGCTGAGCTGGAAAGGGGCTGTACTGGGCTGGAAATGGGCAGGGCTGGAAATGGGTTGTACTGCACTGGAAATGGTCTGGAAATGGACTGTACTGGGCCATGCTGGGTTGTGCAAGGCTGGAAATAGGCTGGGCTGGAACTGGGCTGTGCTGGGCTCTGCTTATCCATGCTGGGTTTTACTGGAATGTTCTGGGCTAAATCTGGACCATGCTGGTCTGTGCTTGGTTATACTGGGCAGTACTGGGCTGATGTTGTTCTCATAAACTGGGAGGTGGGGCTGAGCCTCCCCATCCCAGTTTGGACTGTGTGAGTCTCTCCAGGGCTGTGGATCTGTCTGGGGCCATGTGTCTGTCCTGGGGTGCTACTAGCTCTGGCCACAGGTGCTGAGCAGCCATGGGGGCTGTGTCCTGCAGTGTGTCAAGGCGAAGGGGAACCCACCTTGGAGGGCTCCACCACAGCACCCACCTCCCAGCCACCCACCCAACCACTTGTCAGGCATGGCCCCATCTGTCTGTCTGTCCACTCCAGGCAGTGCAGAGCTGCCCCAGGACTGAGCCACTGGCCATCTCACAGCGGGTCCCCATGGAGGAGTCGGTGTGGTGGACAGTGGGCAGGAATGGGGTGCCCCCCACCCGGACACTCCATGGTACCTGCAGCTCTCCCTCCTCTCTCTGCAGGGCAGTCGGAGGGACCTCGGGGGCAACTGCCTGAAAGTGCGAGGGGTCACCCCCCTGCGAGTGTCGCGGAGATGAGCCGGGGTCCGGCAGCACCCACCTGAGACAGCGGCAGAGGCAGACGGAGCCCGCACATGCCAGCCCAGAGACTGCAGCGGGGAGGGAGGGAGCTGCTCACCCGAGGTGGCAGCGGCCGAGCCCAGGCTGGCACCACACTGACACTGGCCCTGGAGCTGGCAGTGGGGCGGGAGGATGCTCCCGTGGCCGAGGCTGCCCATGCGGGGCAGGGCCGGGGAGGGGGGTCCCCACGCCCCGGGGCTGGACTGGAAGGGGCCTGTGCGCGACCGGCGTCGAGGTGCTCCGGGGGGACAGTGTCGTGGCCCTGGGGACGCTGGTTGTGCACGTGCAGCCGCTTGGAAAATAAAACCCTATTTTTCTGATGGGCCAGTGCCTGCCTGTCACCCCAGTGTGGGGTGAGGTGGGAGGTCCCCCAGGGGGCCCCCTGCCCTGCACTGCTGCTCTGTGCTACGGGAACCAGTGTGACCGTCCCAGCTCTACTCACTCCTGTGCCACACTGGGATTCACATGGAGTGAGACCCCTGGGTGAGCTGTCCCTGTGTCCCCAGGCCCTGATGACAGCTTTGGCCCTGCAAAGGCTGCAGAACTCCCAAGGGGGTCAGTGCCATGCCATGGGATGGTGGATGGCTCCTCCGGCCCCGTGCTGCAGCCACAGGTGCCCAGCTGGTGGGTCGGGGTTGGTGTAACTGCTTTTGTGCCTTCCCCTCCACCTGGTACCTCATGTCACTGCCACCACGACTGCCACCATCGCCACCACTGCCACCAATACTATGACTGCCACCAGCACAACGACTGTCCCCACTGTGACTGCCACTGCCACCATGCAGAGCCGTGCATGGTGGGGCTGCAGGCAGCAGCACTTGCACGGGGTCAGGTGGGGACATGAGGGGTTCCCAGGCCAGACCCCCACATGGGATTCTGCTTGAGGGGGCAGGAATGGCTGGGCGGCGCAGAGAGCAGAGCCTGGGAATGGTGCTGTGCCAGAGCTGGCGGCTCCCAGGGGCCAGCGTGTCCCACGGAGCAGAGGCAGCTGTGGATGGGGCGGCTGGGGGCTCCCCCCAAGGGCTGAAGAACTGTAGCTGCTCTTATCTCCCTGGGGTCCTGGAGCCTGCACGGAGCAGGGGGACCACGCTGGGGGTCCCACTGAAGCCTGCCCCAGGCAGGGGCTCTGTTGGGAGCCCACAGCACCTCTCGGCCCCCTGCTCACTGAGGTGAGCCTGCCCCGGGCTCCCTCCCCCGGGTTTGATTTATGGAGCTGACAGCGCGGCGCAGCTGTGAGAGCTGGTCCCAAGCAGGGACCGGGGTGGGTGGGAGAGGTTTGTTCTCAGCGTGGCTAATGTGTCCCAGACCCCAATAAACAGCCGTGAGATTTTCCAAACAGCCCAGGACACAGAATCCCTGTCCCCGGGTTTATCGGGGGGCAGGGGCTGTGGGGGATGCTGTGCTCTGCAAACAGCCCGACCTGCACATGAAAGGGGACTGTCCTCGTGAAGTAGCAGCTCCAGAGCCCCCCAGGAGGCCAGCAAGGGCTGGTGGTCCCAGTGCTGGGGGCACAGCAGGTCCCAGTAGTGAGTGTATAGGTCCCAGTATGTCCCAGGGCTGAGCACTAGTGTCCCAAGATGTCCCAGTGCGAGCAAATGGAGCCTCAACAAGCTCCAATACAAAGACCATGAGCCCCAGTGAATCCCAGCACAGGAGCTGTGCATCCAGTATGTCCCAGTACCAGAGACTAGGGCCTAGAAAGCTCCAGTATCAAGGCTGTGCATCCCAGTATGTCCCAGTGCTGAGGCTGTGGGATCCAGCATATCCCAGTGCTAGGGCCATGGATCTCAGCACACCCCAGTGCCAAGGATGGCACAAGGACCCCAGAGCAAGCTCCAGTGTAACAGCTCTGGGTCCCAGCATGTCCTACTGCAGAAGTTGGGCACCCAGTAACATCCAGTGCTGGGGTTATGGATCCCAGCACATCCCAGCGCTGGGGCTGTGGATCCCACCATGTCCCAGCACTGGGGCCACAGTTCCCAGCATGTCCCAGTGACAAGCCTGTGGGTCCCAGTACATTCCAGCCCCTCCCAGCACCGTGAGAGGGAAACGGTGACTCAGAGCTGCCGGGCTGGTGGGAGCCGGGTGCCCCTTTGCCCCGTGTGGGGTGAGCGCCGTGGCCACTGATCGCCCACGGCCACCGCCGGCTCCCCGGCAGCCGCAGCCCCGCACTGAGCCCAGCCGCGCTCCCCTCCCATCCTCTCCCCTTCCTGCGTGCGGACACCCTTGGAAAGGCTCTTGGCTGCTTTCTCTGAGACAGGAAGGTGTCCCCGAGTCTCAGGAAGGAAAAACACTCAGTGCTGAACCCACAAAGACCGTCTCTGAGGGGCCAGGGCTGGAGAGGCTCCAGGCCTGACATCACCTGGGAACTGGAACCAGAACCGCAGCTGCACTCCGCGCCTGGTATTTTTTTTCTTTAACTTGTGTTTTTAAACTTTCTTTTTATAGATTTTTATTTTATTATTTTTTTCCCCTTTCCCTTCTCCATTCCCCTCCCAAATATTTCAGCCTCCCCACAGGCTGGCCAGCCAGGCTGGAATGCAGCAGGGCTGCACCCGCGGGTGCCGGGAGCTGCCTTGCTGATAGGACGGATGAGGCTGGGTCTGGCCAGGCAGGAGCTGCTGGAGTCGTGGGCAGGGGGTCAGCCTGGGGGTCACCCCCAGTGACGGGGGGCCAGGACCTGATAGCCCCTGGTACTGCTGTGCATCAGGGCTGCTGGCCACGCAGGGACACAGGAGGGTCCGTCTGGTCATGGGGTGTGGGAGGACGGAGGGCACAGGGGTCAGGCAGAGCCTGCAGTCTGTGGGCAGCGCTGCTTTCCCGACCCACTGCCCCCAGGATGGGGCTGCGGGGTCAAACCATGTCTGAGCCTGAGTCAGCGAAGCAGGAGAAGCCAGACAGGGCAGAGGACACAAAGGCAGATTTTGGGCCCAGGATCCAGCCTTCCTCATTCCTTGTCCTTTGGCAACTGTCAAAGGGTGCTGCCCGACCCTCCCTGGCCTTCCCACAGAGTGGAGGCTCATGCTAAAGACCCCAGTGTGTCCTGGAGCAAAGCTCAGTTGCTTGTTGCCTGGGAAATCCTCCCTGTGACAGTGACAGCCTTTAACTGAGTGTCACAGATCACTCCCAGCCCTGTCAGACCTGGGGGCGAAGGACTGGGAAGGGGCCCCCAAGATTTAGATGGCAGTGAGTGGGGAGAGGGTGACACTGCTCTGCTGCCCAGGGGAGGGTGGAGACAAGGATCAGGGAGGGATGGGCAGTCAGGGGTGGGATGGGGGGGAATAGGATGGGATAGGGTAGGATAGGATGGGATGGCATGGGCAGACCAAGGGGCAGCATGATGATCCTCTAGGTTGGGGTGCTGGGCAGTCCCTGCCTCCCCATGCCAGCAGACTCAGACTGTACCGACCCTCCAGCATCCTGCCAGAGTCCCTGGGGAAGGAACCCGGCAAAGGGTCTGCCTGAGACCCTCAAGACACCTGCCAGCTCCTCACCATCACAAGGGATGCACAGCAAGAATGCCCCAAGGTCCCACCCATCCCAGGGGTGCAGTGGACACTGTTACAGGACTGCCACCACCCTGCCATGTCCCCCCCATGCACTGGACCCCTCAGAGCCGTTCGCCCTGCTGGGTCCTCGTGCTGGCTGTGGTCCCTGGGGACACGGGCCCCACAGCAGGGACAGGGTGTGAGGCCGTGGCGCGGGGTGAACATCAGGTTAATCTCCCGCTGGAGCTTCCCTCTGCAAACAATAAGACAATGCCCGGCCGGGGCCGCCTGCGTAACCAGCGGCGCGGAGGGGAAGTTGTAATATTTGGATTTAGCACTCAGTAAATTAAGGAAGAAAAAGGAAAAAGCGCCGGGGGTAATCAGAGCAGGGCTGGCCCCGTGCCCTGCCCCATGGCCGGCGGCCCTGGGGGCTCAGCTCGGCCTGGGGACAGCAGCTGAGCAGGGCCAGCGGCTCCGAGTGAGTGAGGCCGGGCATGGCTGGGAGCGGGATACGTCCCTGAGGGCCAGGCAGAGGATGGGCATGTCCCCACCATGGGGACAGCAACCTGGAGGGTCAAGGTTCGGATACCCAGCAGGGCTGTGGGCAAACATCTCCTGCCACATCAGAAAAGGGATCTGGGCCAGGAGGTTATTTTAATCCAGACCTCTTCATGGGAAATAAAATCCTATTTCTGCAGCTGGGGTGGCTGGGCAGGAGAGGGCCCGGGGGGGCAGTCGCCTTCAGCTGGCAGTGGGTGCAGGGGGTGACAAGGGAGGGGCTGTCCCAAGCTGTCTCCCTTGCACAGCCCCTTTCCCAGCACGAGCCCTGCAGTGGTGCTGGCTCCCCAGGATCCCACGGCAGGGCCCACGCTCAATCCAACAGGCATTGTGGTTGGAGATGGGGCTCCGAGTGGGGATGGGAAAAGGTCTCACTGCAGGGGCCCCCTGCAGATGCTCGGGACAGGGACAGTGCTGCAGGGATGGCCTTAACCCCTCTGAAATGTGGCCTTCCCACACACCAGCAGCCCCACTCCCCCAGGGCTGCCCCTGCTTGCCCTGGACCCAATAGGGCGAACAGGGCAGGGACACCCCAGGGAGCTGGTTTGGGGGGCAGGGCTGGACCCCACCCTGCAGGATCTGAACTGGGGTCTTGGGAGGGCTCCATCCCCCGCTCCGTGCCCTGGGAAGACACTTTCCCCACTTGGTGACCCCAGGGTGGGGTGCGGTGCGGTGCAGGGCTGGCAGGAGGGCAGGGGCAGGTGGGGGAGAGGTGACCAGCGGGCAGCAGCGGCACGGGAAAGGCTTCGGCACCGTGCCGTGCACCGGGAGCCCATTTCCCCACAACAGGGGCCGTTATCAGCGGCAAATCCTCGGAGTGGTCCCAGGGGGACCTCCAGCCCTTCCCCTCCACCTACCCCACCGCTCTCCCGCTCCGGCCCACGTCAATGCCGCCGCGAAGGTGTCGGAACAATCGCCTGACAAAGAGCTATTTTTAGGGGCCGGGGCTTGGAGCGAGGATACAGCCCGGCCGCTGACAATGGGGGGAAGGGGGCCGGGCTTCCCCCGTTACCACTCGGCAGCAGAAGGACCTGTAAGATTTCCTCGATGACCCAGGCCCGTACAATACAAGGAAAGCGCGAGAGGGAGATACCCCCGCCAGGACGAGCTGCTCCTTTACCTAATGGGAGTGACCCGGGGTGAGGGGCTGCGAGGTTTGGGCCAGCAGCCTCCCCTGGGGGAGACTCCCACACCAGGAGGGAAGTGGGGTGAAGCCTGGCTGTGCTCAGCTTTCCATGAGGTCGGGGTGGGGTGGGGTGGGCCAGGCTGGCTCCCTTCTGAAGGGCATGGGGAGATCTGGGGGGGTCAGAGGGGTGCAGACACAGCTCAGCACAACCCCCTCCCCTCCAGGCTGGCTCACAGCTCGAGCCAGAGCCTGGATGGGGTGGGAGGATGGTGACCAGCCCAGAGCCGCATGTCCCCAGCTAGCCCTGCTCCGAGCGTGCCATGAGCCCAGGCTCCTGCTCGAGTTCAGGCTGAACCTGGATGCCTTTCCTCCCCGCTCCGGGTCTCCCGCAGCTCAGCCCACACCAGATGTGTCGGTGGACCATCTGCTCTGGCCAATCCTTGAGGGGAAAAGTGATGTCCTGGGTTGCACGGCAAGAAATTGTGCTAAAAAGCTGAAAAGCAGGGAAAGAAGGTCATGGGGCGCAGGAATAGGTCAAGGCTTGGCCTGGTTGCTGGCCTGGCTGCAGGCTCAGCAGAGGGATAAGCCCTTCCATGAACTGCACCAGAGCCCCCACACCCTGGCGGGACCCCACCACTGTGCGGCGTCCCCGGGGTCTGGGAGGGCCGGGGCAGGGCCGGTGGAAAGGCCGGGAAAGGGCTGATAGAAGGGCCAGAGAACGGCTGGGACAGGGCTGTGGAAGGGCCGGTGGAAGGGCCAGGATATGACGGCGGAAGGGCTGTGGGTAAGACCGGGGCAAGGACCGGTACCGGGGCCGATGGAAGCGCCGGTACAGGGGCAGCTCCGCAGGCCGCAGTCGCCCCCTGGCGGCACGTCCCGCGCACAGCCCCACAGAGGGTGTGGGCCCAAGCGGCCGCCGCTCACGGTCGGGCCTCCCGCCGGGGCCGCGGAGGCCGACACGGACCCCGCCATCTCCCCGCGGCTCACGGGGACACAGCTGGGNGGCGGGGCACGGAGCGGGAACAAATCCGCTCCCTCCCCACGCCGCCGCTACCACCATGGACTACAACTCCCATGAACCCCGCGGCGAGCTCCACCCTTCCCTGCGCACGCCTCCGCGGCGCGTGGCGGGGCTCGCGCGGTTTCCGTTTCCGGCGCGCCTCGCTCTGGTCCCTGCGGCGGCGGCCGAGCCTTGTGCCTCCGCCATATTGTCTGTGTGCGGCGGCGGCGGCGGCGGCAGC
>VZRS01001606.1:7264-35729 GCA_013398055.1 Ifrita kowaldi
GGACTGGAGGGGCTCCCAGTTCCTGCCGGCGGGAGGGAGGGAGGAGGGAGGGTGGGAAGCCGCCCTCGCATGCCCTCGCTGGCAGGACAGAGACAGTCACGGGTCCGGCTCATCAGATTTCATTAGCAGTGAGGCGGCAGCGGTGCCAGCGCTGTCTGAGTGCCACCAGGGCCCCGGCAGGAGCAGGGGCTCTGCAGTGCTCACAATGTGGCCTTTCTGCCTCTCCCTGTGCCGGCAGGGCCGCGCTGCCCGCGGCACGCTCCGGCCAGGCACATCCTCCTCTCAGCCCAAAGAGCTGCTCCCTCAGGCATCCACGGGGGAAAGCTCCTGGTTCCTTCTCCCAGCCCGCTGCTTTGGGAAGGAGCTTGTCTCCGTCCCTGCAGGAATCACTCCTTGCCCTCAGTGCAGCTGGGGCCCACCAAGTGTTTGGAGCGGTCCTGGCTGCTGAAGGGAAGGAGGGACGGAGCTCTGAGCAGCTGAGGCTGCTCCAGTTCCACACCTGGGCTGGCAGCAGCCCTGGAAAGGGCCCCAGGGATGGTTGGTTGTGTTGGATGGAGGTGCTTGGGTTAGCGTTGGGTTGGGGCTGCTCTGGTGCCGGCACCTACACAGGGATCTGTGCAAACCCTCAGTGGCAGAGGCTGCTGGTCACCAGCAGAGAGGTGGACGAAGAGGGACAGAGCCCAAATCCCTCATGGCTGCTGGCTGTCCACTCCCTGGGGGAAGGACAGAAGTGACAGCACCATGGAACCACAGAATCAGAGAATCATGGAATGGTTTGGGCTGGGAAAGCCTCTGCATTGGTCAAACCCAACCACTGCCAAGGCCGCCACTGACCCCTGTCCCCAAGGGCCACATCCTCACTGCTGTTAAATCCCCACAGGGATGGGGACTCCACCCCTGCCCTGGGCAGCTGTGCCAGGGCTGGACAGCCCTTTCCATGAAGGAATTTCCCCAGTACCCAACCTGAACCTCCCTTGGCACATCTTGAGGCCGTTTCCTCTTGTCCTGTCCCTGTTCCCTGGGAGCAGAGCCCGACCCCCACCTCGCTGCACCCTCCTGCCAGGGAGTTGGTGACAGAAGGTCTCTGCAGCGCTGGGCACTGCTGGGTGTTTGCTGGTAATGTCTCAGTGAGTCTGGGGATGGTGGTGGCGTCTCCCACGTCCCTGGGGAGAGACGGGAATCATGGAACGGTTTGGGTTGGGAGGGACCTTAAATCCCATCCAGTGCCACTCCCTGCCATGGCAGGGACACCTCCCACTGTCCCAGGGTGCTCCAAGCCCCGTCCAGCCTGGCCTTGGACACTTCCAGGGATTCAGGGGCAGCCACAGCTTCTCTGGGCCAGGGCCTCCCCACCCTCACAGGGAGGAATTCCTTCCTAATATTATCCAACTTAAATCTCCCCTTTTTCAGTTCAAAACCTTTCTGCTGTCCTCTCACTACACTCCTGCTAAAAGTCTGTCTCCACCTTCCTTATGAGCCCCTCCAATGCTTGAAGCACCCCCTGATCTCGGCCCCCCACCTGCACCTACACCCAAAAGCTGGACTGGCTGCCTGCCCCGGGATCGAGATTCCAATCTATTTAAATGTTGGAGAATATTTTTAATTACAGGGATAGCCAGGAGCCGCCGCTGGGCACGGGAACTGGTGCAGCCAAAGGTGCTGGTGGAGCGTGTGTCAGCACTTCCAGCACCCTGACCCGCTGTCAGGAGAAGCAGCAATCCCTCCCCATGCTCTTACAAGACAGATCCTTGGCGCCCTTCCCTGTATCCAGCTTCTCCAGTGTCCCAGCTGGCATTTCTCACTCGAGGGAGGGGGGAAAGGGGAACAGCAGCATGGAAAATGTCACATGAGAGGGATGCTGGGGCAGTCACGGTGCTGCAGCTGCCCGGGGGGCTGGAAAATGTGGGAGTTTTGAGCAAATCCCAGGGAACTAAGAGCTGGGATTCCCTGTCCAGCTCGAGCTGGATCCAGCCTCTGAGTGTTATCAGTGTCCCTTGGGTTTTGGAGAGGGGGCTGGAAGGTGGCACATCAGGGTTGGGGGCTTGGTGCCAGATCCCTGGCACAGATGGTGTGGCAACAGCTCGGGAGGAGCTCAATGCCCAGGGCTACATCCTTCCTTCTTCCCTCTTTTAAAGCTCCTGGGCAAAGTCTGACCTGGGCTGGGCTGGGCACCAAGCCCCGCTCCCTCTGTCCCCAGGCGCCAGCAGCTGCTCCCAGCCCAAGGTCAGGTTATTGCTCTGCTCCAGCCCTGCTCCAGCCTGATGCTGTCCCCTCTGCAGCACCCGTGTCTCTGCTCTGGGATTAGACCCCGTTAATGCGCAGCTCCCGGGATCCAGGAGGATGAGAGGTGCTTATGGAAATGCAAGGTCACATCTGCAGGTTAAGCCAAAACACAGCCCTGGCTCCCGGCTCTCGGTGGCTTTGCCATTCCAGCGTGGTGTGATAAGAGGGGGGAATTCTGCTTTGGAAGTAGAAACTCTTCTAAAAACAACTTTCCTTGCTTTGCTCGGCTCTGGCACCCACTGGAACCACCACCGTGCCATGTTGGCAGCAAGGTGATGGGGAAACAGATCCCAAATAAGCTTGTCCTTGGAGCCCCCGTGACTCTCCCAAGGGCTCTCCCTGCTCAGTGCAACCAGCACCGTCCTCCCTGCTCCATTCCTGGCTTTTCCAGGCTTTTCTGGGGTCACCAGGTTTCCTCTTCCACACTGGTGTTGACGCAAGGATCTTGTGGTGCATCCTCCATTAAGCCCCAGCAGCTGATAACCCCAGCCGGGAGCTTTAGGGAGGACCTGGGGGTCAAATCCCTGGAAATCGGAAGGATGGCTCTTGGCAACACCTTTCCCTTGGCTGGTGGGCTCAGCTCCTGCCAATAACCTTCCTCTGCAGGAAAACCAGCTCATGCGGCACACAGGCTTCACAGGCTTGACAATAATTGCCGTTTTCATGCCCAAAGTCCCGTGGCTGGGGATTTACCACATTCCCAGCAAGGTTTCCCAAGGAAGCCGTGTCTGCCCTGTCCCTGAAGTGTTCAAGGCCAGGCTGGATGGGCCATAGGGCCTGGTCCAGTGAAAGGGCAGGGGAGTGGAATTGAAAGGTTCCAACCCCAACCATTCCATGATTCCATGAAGAAGCTGGAAGGAGGGAGAGCCTACCGGGGGGGCAATGGGAAGTGCCGGGGTCTGTGCCTCCACCTTCTCCTGCGTCTCCCTGGAGTCTGTGCCTCCCAGCCCTTCCTCTTCCTCTTACTTTTCATTAATCCGATTTGCTGGAGGATTCCTACGCAATGGAAATGCAGTTGGTTGGAGGCCTCGGGGTGGGATCTCTGGGGTGCTGGGACATGATCCCACACTTGCTGCCCTGGTCCCCTGGCCATGCTGCTCTGCCCTGCCTGCTCTTCCCAGGAGCACAGCAGGTTTCCAGGCACTCAGCTCTCACCTTTTGCCGAGAGCAAACAGCCCCTGGAATCAGGGCTCTGTGTTTGCCCTCCCTGTTTGGCTTGTGGGCTCAGCACCAGCACTGATATCACGGGACCTGGGAGCCCAAACTGGGGGCAGCGCCCAGACCTGGGAGCCCATCATGCGCTCCCAGAATGGCTGGGAATTTTCCAAGGGAGAATTTGCTGCCTTTTTCCTCCTGCAAAGCTGATCCACCCAGGAATTCCTCCCGAACTGCTTGTGCTCCTCCCGAGGTGCTGAGGGGGTGTTGGGTCCCGCTGGGGCTCCGTGGTGAGAGCAGAGCAGAGCTGGTCCCACACGGCTCCGGGGCCATGAACCCCATGGGGTGGCTTGGCTGAAGCACCAGGGCTGTGAGGCTGGGCAGGACAGAAGGATGGCCCCATCTGGGCTCCTCAGCCCTTTTTTGGGATCCTCCTGGGTTCCCTGCGTTACCTCCAAGGAGCTCAGCAACCTGTCACCCTCTCGGCTCCAGAGCCCTTATCCCTGGCTCATTTATCGGCCCCCCTGAGGTGTTCTCCACGCTCTGCTAACGAGCAGAATGGCCTCAGTGCCGATGGCCAGGGAAGCGGGAGCACAGTGACCCGTGTGAGGGGCAGGACGCGGTGCCAGCGCTGCCCAGCCGGGCATCGCATCCAGCTCTGCCCTGCTGCGGCTGAGGGTGGTGCCCGTGGTGGGCTCACCGGGGCAGCGGGGCAGTCGGGAGCTTCTCCAAGGTTTTCCTGGTGTGTTTTCCATGTGAAGAGCCACCCTGGCCATGGCATGCCCCGGGGCTGGCAGACAGGCTGCGAAACGAGCTGCCAAACTGGTCTAAAGCGAAGGGTCAAGGGGAGGAGGAGAAAGGAACGCCCAGGGATGGACTGACCCAGCGCAGGAGCTCAGGGCTCCGATGGCTCTGTGCTCTTCACTGGGGTGTGCCCTGACCCCCCTGGGGGGATGTGATGCTCTGGCCCCTCTTGGGGAATGCACTGACCCCTCTTTCGGTGATGTCCAGGCCCCCCAAGGTGCTGCACTGACCCCCAAGTGCCCTCCCCATTCTCCATCCCCAGCTCCGATCCCGCTGCAGCTGCACGTGACCTTGGAGCCCTCTCATTCATTCCTCATCTCCTTGGAGCGCAGCAACTGCTTTCCATGGCCCTTTTCCACCTCTATAGAGCTGCTCCAGCTCCCAGTCGCTCCCGTGCCCCGTTCCCTCGCCCCGAGCCCTCGGAGGGTCAGCCCAGGAAAGCCGCCAGGCCAGATGGAGCCCCACGGGCTGGGACGGGAGCTGCCTTTTCAGCTGGAGTCACTGGAGATGCACACTGGCGTGTGCATACTAATGACCCGCGGGTTTTGTTCCAACTGTGGCCCCTTTGTACCGCACAAAGCGGCCCCCGGGCGCCGGGATCGGCCCGGGGGAGCCAGCACAGCACATTTAATGCATTCAGGACTCCAACAGTGCTGATAGAGGGCTTTCCCCGGCCCTCTCCCCACTAAAACAGCCAGCTGGGCGCTTTTCCTGCTGCCCGGCTCCCGGGTTCAGAGAGCTGCCTTGAAAACAAACACGAGGGGACACTCCGGGCTCAGCCCTTGGGGCTCCCCTTGAGAAGCCGGGTCCCAGCTCTCCCTGGGGAAGGCAGCAGTGGGGCCCCGGAGGTCTTTTGGAGCTTCTCCCTCCCCGGTTTCCTGCTGCCACTTCCCGCGTTGCCGTCGGCGAGGAGCCGCATGCCGGGAGAGTGTGGGATTCCTGGGGCAGGGCAGCGAGCTCGGCTCGGGCTGGGGAGGCTGAGCCTGAACATGAGGGGGTTTTGAGTGTATCAAAAACTTTGCCAAGCTCCGGTGTTCCCACAGCTGCCATCAGGGTTTAACCCCTGGGGATGGAGGTTTAGCAGCTTCCAAAAGCATCAGTCAGGAATTAATGGCTCGCTGCCTTCTTCCTTACGGAGCCTGAGGCTAGAGCTCATCTTCCCGGGGATCCCTGTTGGTTTGGGCATGGGCTTTTCTGGGTGGGGCTGGTGGGATTTATCCTCCTGCCACACCCTCCCCAAGGCGTCTGGATCCGGCTCAGTGATGGTGTATTGATCCTCCATTGACTGTGGGGTGCCGGGGGCAGAGGAGGGGCAGGGAATACACAGTGACTGCTCCAAAGAAATACCGAAAAATATAATAATGCATAAAATAATGAAATAAATTAAAAAATCAGACCTTATCCTTGTACCGGGGAGGGGGCTGGTTATCTCAGGGCTCTGGCATGGTGTGAACCCTCCAAGTTACCGGGTTGTCCTTGTCCTGATCCCACAGAGGACGGGGATTTCCTGGCGCTGGACCTTGGTGGCACCAACTTCCGCGTGCTGCGGGTGAAGGTGTCGGACAACGGGCTGCAGAAGGTGGAGATGGAGAACCAGATCTACGCCATCCCCGAGGAGCTCATGCGCGGCAGCGGGGTGCAGGTGGGTCCTGGGAGAGTCCCTGACGTGTCCTGGGGCTGGAGCAGGACTGGCCATCCCCTCCCTGCCCGGGCCAGGGGATCCTGCTGGATCTTGTGCTGGGAGCTGGGAGCTCCTGGCAGCCAGCACTGAGGCGATGAGGGAGGGCAGGCAGGGCACAGCGTCCCCTCGGAGCAGGCAGCCAGCTGAGGTCCCACTCTTTACCTTTTTTCCAGCTTTTCGACCACATTGCCGAGTGTTTGGCCAACTTCTTGGACAAGCTGCAAATCAAAGACAAGAAACTTCCCCTTGGCTTCACCTTCTCCTTCCCGTGCCACCAGACCAAGCTGGATGAGGTCGGTGAGGGGCTGAACTCTCGCTGTGGGTTCCACACCGGTTTAGCTCAGGCTTTTAATTAGGCTCATTGATTTTGGGTCATGTGACCTTTCCTGAAGGGACACTTCTCTCATTCCTGTAAAGCCATTTCCCCAGCTCTGTGTGAGAGGAGCTTAAGAACAGCACTGTCCCTTTATTTTTATGAATATTTTTTGTTGGTGCAATGACTCAGTGGCTGCAGGGTCAGGGACAGAAAGGATGGAACATTCCTTCAGGGAATGCAGAGCTTGGCATCACTTCCCAATAACCCTGTTGCTTGTCATCTTCTCCAAACACACTGAAAACCCCCTGTTTTAAAGAAAAATCAATGTTTGCTAAGGATATGTGCCAGGCTGCCTTTTTAAAAGCTGTTTGATGACAGTAAGTGGTGGTGGATCTTCTGCTTTAAACACACCTGGCCAGGTTTTCATAGGAGCCTGGAGTGGTTTGGGTTGGAAGGGACCTTAAGGACCGTTCAGAGTTCCATCCCCCTGCCATGGACAGGGATGCCTTCCACTGTCCCAGGCTGCTCCAAGCCCCAATGTCCAGCCTGGCCTTGGACACTGCCAGGGATCCAGGGGTAGCCACAGCTGCTCTGGGCACCCTGTGCCAGAACCCCTCCCCATCCTGGATTTCTGGATTTCACCTGATTTATCTTGAGGGTTTCTCAGCCACCACCCATCTGTGAGCTTTGAGGGGGTCCTCGTGGCCCAGGGTCATGGTGTGTGCCAGCGGGGTGGGTGCTGGCGGAGCGAGGGAGGTGTCCAGGAACTGCAGGGGTTTGGGAGGCGATGTTCCCGCAGGATGCCTCCATGGAGAGCAGCTTTTCCCTGGCTGCACCAGAGCTCCAGACGTGCCGAGCATCACATCCCCCCGTGCAGCCGGCGCGGGGAGGGGGGTCCCTGTCCCCGTCCGCCAGCCCCGGGCACCGATGGCCGTCACTGTCACTGTCAGCTCTGCCGGGAGCCGTGACCTCGCCGGGAGACCAAACATCCCCGAGCCCAGCGAGGCAAGCGGCCCCCGCCGCAGCCACCCGGCGCTGCGGGAGCGGCCGATGCTCCGCTCCGCTGCTCTCCTGCCCATATCTCCCCGCGGGGTGGGCAGCGCGCCGGCTCCATGGAGCGCCGCAGCCCCGGCACGTCCTCCCGGCAGGAACCGGCGCCGCGGCGGGGAACGGCGCCCGTGCCTCAGCCCCAGGGAGGCATTAACGCTTTCCTCCCGGTAGCCACGGGGCTGGAAAGAACGCTAAAATACAGAAGCTGCAGGGGAGGCGTCTGTGCCCCGTGGCCTCGCCCGGGCTGCGTCTCTCAGTGCCTCAGTTTCCCCAGCTCTAAGGCGGGGCGGGTGTCTGCCTCTCCAAGGGGGCTGTGGCCGTAGGATTGCAGATTTCAAATGTAATTGAGTCCTTTCCCTCCCCCCAGGGCTCAGCTCAGCCCTCGGGCAGGTGATTCTGGCCTCAGGGGACTGCGAGCCCCCACCCCGCAGGGATGGCTCAGGGATCCTTCCGTAGGTACAGCGAGGCCCCCACCCCGCAGGGACGGGTCAAGGAGCATTCCTTAGGCACAATGAGCCTCTCACCCCACGGGGCTGGGTCAAGGAGCATTCCATAGGCACAACAAGGCACCCACCCCTCAGGGATGGGTCAAGGAGCATTCCTTAGGCTTGTGAACACATTTTGCTGCAGGGCTCGATCAAACCTGGTCATGGGAACCATGTTCCTCCTGCCAGGGGAGCAACGAGCAGCTCACATGTTATTTCATGGCCATAAACTTTATCTGACACGGAAGTCGTGGCCGATAGAGCAGCTGGTGAGCTGATAACGGGGGGTTCCCCCACAGGGCCATATGTCCCTTGTGCCAGGAGCCAGGTGTCACCTCCAAGCTTCCCTCTTGCTGTTCCCCTGCAGAGCATCCTCGTGACGTGGACGAAGGGGTTCAAGTGCAGCAGCGTGGAGGGGAGGGACGTGGTGTCGTTGCTGCGCAAGTCCATCAAGAAAAGAGGGGTGAGAGCCTGGGCAGGTGGGATGGGGGCACAGAGGTCCCTGGGACAGGAGACCTTGGCTCCGTGGAGTGGTTTCAGTCTGTTTTGTCTGTGTTGGGTCACCCTGTCTTCTTTCCACCATCTCAGGACTTTGACATCGACATCGTGGCCGTGGTCAATGACACCGTGGGGACCATGATGACCTGTGGCTACGATGACCACAACTGTGAAGTTGGCCTCATTGTTGGTGAGCTGCAGCAAGGGGGAAGAGCTGGGTTCCATCCCTTCAGGATCTCCAGAGGGAGATCCTGCTTCTTGCAGGCCTTGGGGTCTTTGAGGAAAAAAACAGAGGGGGATATCAGTGTTGGAAAGCCAGCACTGCCCAGTGTTTGTTGGCTTAGTTCTTCACTGTCTGTGGTGCACTGGGCTGTGGCCAAAGGGAAATGAGGAACAATGGGAATGAAAAATAATGGGAATGAGGGAAAGGCAGCGTCCTCGCTCACTCTGTCCCTGTGCTGGGCCAGGTACCGGCACCAACGCCTGCTACATGGAGGAGATGAGGCACATTGACCTGGTGGAAGGGGACGAAGGTCGGATGTGCATCAACATGGAGTGGGGCGCCTTCGGCGACGACGGGGTGCTCAACGACATCCGCACCGAGTTCGACCGTGAGATCGACATGGGCTCGCTCAACCCTGGCAAACAATTGTGAGCAGATTCTTGGCTCTGGCTCGGGCTTGTGGTTTGCTCTGCATTGTCCGTCCTCCCATAGCGCCGGCGTTACTGGGACTGGGGAGGTCATCCCGGCTAACTGGGTCACCGTGTCCTCCGCCACCGGTGCAGAGAGGGGCAGTGACCCAACCTGGGGCTGTGTCCCAAACTGGGGCTGTGTCCCAAACTGGGGCTGTCCACCCCACCCGCTGCCCTCGTGAGCCCCTCGTGTGAATGTGCCGATTCCTGTTCCCTTCCTGGCCAGCAGTCATCCACCAGCCCAGGCAGGCACCCTCACCTAATGTCCACATCCCAATCCTACAGAACTCCCATTCCCCACAGGGCTGCTGTGGCATGGGGGTGATCTGGGCGTCCCTGCAAACTGACTGAGCCCCTTCAGGTGGCCACGAGTTCTCTTTGCAGAGTGATGGTCATGTCCACATGGCTTCATATTCTCCCTGATGGGATAAACTGCTCTAGGAAGAGATTACCTAGATTTCATTTGGGATGGGAGGCTGCCAAGGGGTTTTCAGGTCAGCCTGTGGCCACCTTGTGGCACACGCAGCCAAACACACACATGGTTTCGCCTGGAGAAAAGGAAGCTCGGGGAGAACTTATGGCAAGATAGGAGAGGTTTAGGTTGGATATTACGGAAAATTTCTGCTCTGAAAAGGTGGCCAGGTGTGGCATAGGCTGCCCAGGGCAGTGGTGGTGTCACTGTCTCTGGAGGGATTTAACACCTGTGTGGATGTGGCACTTGGGACATGGGTTAGTGGTGGCCTTGGCAGTGCTGGGAAATGGCTGGACCTGATAACCTTAGAGGGCTTTTCCAACCCAAACCATTCCGATTCTATCTCGTGCCTCCCTGTGGGCAGGTTTGAGAAGATGATCAGCGGGATGTACATGGGGGAACTGGTCAGACTCATCCTGGTGAAGATGGCCAAGGAAGGGCTGTTGTTTGGGGGAAGGCTCACACCGGATCTGCTCACCACTGGCCACTTTGAGACCAGATTTGTCTCTGCCATTGAGAAGTAAGTAGGATCCAGGGGGTTTCCTGGGTCCCAGCCCATCTCCCGACATTGATGGATGGACCATCACTGACCAAACCCAGACCATCACACAGCAAGAGTTGTGTTCCCTGGCATGAACCCCTTTTTGTCCTTCCAGGGAGAAGGAGGGGCTGCAGAAAGCCCACGAGATCCTGAGCAAGCTGGGCCTGGAGCCGTCGCACGAGGACTGCCTGGCCACGCTGCGCATCTGCCAGATCGTGTCCACGCGCTCGGCCAGCCTGTGCGGGGCCACGCTGGCCGCGGTGCTGCGCCGCATCAAGGACAACAAGGGCGTGGAGCGGCTGCGCTCCACCGTCGGCGTGGACGGCTCCGTCTACAAGAAACACCCGCAGTGAGTCCGGGGACAGGGATCTGGGGCGTGGTGGGGACAGGGACACAGAGAGGGATCTGCTGCTGCCATCAGCGGGGACGGCTTGGCACAAATCTTCAAATATTCCCTTGGGCACCTCATTTGGATCCCAGGGAGTCCCCAGAGGGTCACACTCAGGTCCCCTTTCCGCCTCCTCCACAGCTTTGCCCGTCGCCTCCACAAGACCGTGCGGAAGCTGCTGCCGGACTGCGAGATCCGGTTCATCCGCTCGGAGGACGGGAGCGGCAAAGGGGCGGCCATGGTGACAGCGGTGGCCTACAGGCTGGCTGCACAGCACAAGGCCCGGCAGAAGATCCTGGAGCCCCTCAAGCTGAGCCACGAGCAGCTGCTGGAGGTGAAGGAAAGGATGAGGATAGAGATGGAGAAAGGGCTGGGCAAGGAGACGCACGCGGAGGCGACGGTGAAAATGCTGCCCACCTACGTGTGCTCCACTCCCGATGGAACAGGTGATGTGTCCTGTGTAAAACCTCTGTGTGTGAGCCCATGGATGTCCCGTGTCCTTGGGAGAGGCTGGATCCTTTGCTATGGCCGGTTCCTCTTTGTGGTGGGAGTGGCACAAACCTCCAGTTTGATACTGGGCAGAGCACTGAGCCTCCAGGACGTTCTGCACCTGCCTTAACACAAAGCCTGGCTCTGGCTGTGGTTTTCCCCGCCACGGGATTCTCCCCACCCTCATCCCGGGTTGTGCTCCTGGTTCTGCCTGTGGCTTGGGCGAGTGCCTGACCTTGGCTTGAAGCTTGTGCAGGTCCTGTGCAGGGCAGGAGCTGCACTTCAGTGATCCTTGTGGGTCCCTTGCAACTCAGGTTTATGATTTGAAGCATCACCCCAAGTCTGGAGCAAACCTCTCCATCCTCTTCCTGCCCGCACCCCCTGTTCTTACCTGCATCCCCAGCCATGTCTCCGTTTCCATTCCTCTCCCTGGGAGAGGGCAGATTCTTGTCTGCTCTGTCCCACATCCTGGATGTCCCATGCTGGGATCTCTCCTGATGATCCTCTCTCGGGTTGCAGAAAAGGGAGATTTCCTTGCCCTGGACCTGGGAGGAACCAACTTCCGCGTGCTGCTGGTGCGCGTCAGGAACGGGATGCGGCGCGGGGTGGAGATGCACAACAAGATCTACTCCATCCCTGTGGAGATCATGCAGGGCACGGGAGAAGAGGTCAGGATGGGCACATGGAGAGGGGAAAGGGGCATCTTCCCCGGGGTGGCTGGAGCAGGGCTGACCACAGAGCTGCTCTTGCCTCTCTGGGGAGCAAACCCAGGAGTGGGGAGGGCTGGGGCTCTCCTGCCCTTAGAGCAGCGAGCTCTGCCCGAGCCTCTGGGGTTTGGGAAGCTGGAGACTGTTTTTTGGTTAGAAATGGTGTTATTCCCAGACATGACTGAACCTCTCCGAATCCCACATGCTCCACAAGGGCAGATAAGCATCATCCCCGTTTCCCAGATAGGGAAACCACAACACAAGCACTGAGAGATGTCTCTGGAGACACATTTGGAAAGGGTTTTGCAAACCACTCCAGGCGGTTTGGGGACTGGGAGTATCTCCAGCAGACTGGGCTGGAGGGCTGTGGGGATCCCTTGCAGAGGGACCAGATTCCTGTGTCACCTCCCTGCTGGCCCCCACCCCTCCTGGGACCTGTGAGGTGGAGATAACACAGGGATTTGGCCACATCGTGGGTGAGGAAGAGGGTGAAGCCGAGCTTTTTGGGGTTGCTCACCTCCCATAGTGCAGCTGAGCCGTGTCCTGCTCTGTTCAAAGTCCTGGGAGTGATTTGAACATTCCAACAGCCCTGGGAATGGGTTGGAATCCCCAGCAGTTTGGGCAGGCTGGCTTCCAGCTGGGCTCTGGCTGTGGTGGTAACTTTTCCCTTTGGCTTTGCTTGTCCAGCTCTTTGACCACATTGTCCACTGCATCTCCGACTTCCTGGAGTACATGGGAATGAAAGGCGTTTCGCTCCCGCTGGGATTCACGTTCTCCTTCCCCTGCCAGCAGAACAACCTGGATGAGGTAACCCCACCCCTCCTGGCAGCACCCCTGGCTGGCACCTGGGTGTCCCTCACACCTGGTATTGAGGGGCACTCACTGGGGGTTTTTTCCACAACAGGGAATTCTCCTGAAGTGGACGAAAGGTTTCAAGGCGACGGGCTGCGAGGGAGAGGACGTGGTGGGCCTGCTGAAGGAGGCCATTCACAGGAGAGAGGTGAGCAGCCACGGGGCTGGGAGAAGCCGGTGGCTGCTCCCACATCCTGACTCTCTTTAGCGTCATTAATTGGCCTGTAAAACAAATTACTGGGCTGAGCTCAGGGCTAATGAGTGTCGGAATTTTCACAGCCGCCCTTACTCATCACTTGAGGTTGGATTTTCAGACCCCGGAGCTACAGGCTGGCCCCTGGCCAGGGCTGGAGCAGACTTGTCTGGCCCTGAGCTCAGGAGACACTGGCTCGTTTCCTCGGCACAGACCACCCCAAGCTCCTGCCCAGGGGCTGCTCCTGGCAGGGCTGACCCAGCCCCTCGGCAGCTGGAGGTGTCTGAGGTCTGAGCCCTACCTGCAGACAGGTGGGGCTGTGGGAAGTCCGTGGGAGCCTCTATGTCTGTGGAGGTCGATGGTCATGGAGGACAAGGGAGAACAGTTTAAATTAAAAGAGGAGAGACTTAGGTTGGATGTCAGGAAGAAATTCCTCCCTGTAGGGCGGTGAGGCCCTGGCACAGCATGCCCAGAGATGCTGTGGCTGCCCCTGGATCCCTGGAAGTGTCCAAGGCCAGGCTGGATGGGGCTTGGAGCACCCTGGGATAGTGGAAGGTGTCCCTGCCATGGCAGGGGGTAGAATGGGATGGGCTTTAAGGTCCCTTCCAACCCAGACCATTCCAAGATTCTGTGACTCTGTGACTCCCATACTCAGCAGACAGACAGGTCCTTTCCCAGCCATGGGAGCAGACTTAGCAGGAATTCCAAGTCCTCCAGGAATAACTCGTGCAATCCATCCCTCTGCAGGAATTTGACCTGGACGTGGTGGCAGTGGTCAATGACACAGTTGGCACCATGATGACCTGTGGGTACGAGGATCCCTACTGTGAAGTTGGGCTGATTGTCGGTGAGAACTGAAACCTCCTTACGGAGCTCCTGCTCTGCGGTCCCACACCTGCCCCGCGGGGTGTGGGAGGTGTCCCAGGGCTCTGATCCCGCTCCTCTCCGCAGGCACGGGCAGCAACGCCTGCTACATGGAGGAGATGAGGAATGTGGAGCTGGTGGAAGGGGACGAGGGCAGGATGTGTGTCAACATGGAGTGGGGGGCCTTCGGGGACAGCGGGTGCCTGGATGACATTCGGACGGAGTTCGACCTGGCGGTGGATGAGCTGTCCCTCAACCCCGGGAAGCAGAGGTGGGTGGTGGCTTTGGGGGGCCGCAAGGGACCCTGATGAGACCGAGGATCCAGGAGCAGTTCTGCCTCACCAGCCCCTCGGTGGATCCAGGGGATGATGAGCAGGGCAGAGCATGGCGTTGGGACATGCCGGTGTGTCCCTTGTCCCCTGCCCGTGGGTAGGGGCCATGCTGCTGGGCTTGCTGAAGGGATTGTACTGAAGGGATTGTACTGAAGGCACCTGGCAGAGCTGGAATCCCCATCCAGACCCAGTGTCCCTTCCTGTCCCGATGTCCAGCCTTGTCCTCTCATTCCCAGGTTTGAGAAGATGATCAGTGGGATGTACCTGGGGGAAATCGTCCGCAACATCCTGATGGATTTCACCAAGAGAGGGCTGCTCTTCCGGGGACGGATCTCGGAGAGGCTGAAGACCAGAGGGATCTTTGAGACCAAGTTCCTGTCCCAGATAGAGAGGTGAGGTCCAACAGGGGAGTGAGCACCAGCTGCCAGTCAGAGCAGGGATGGAATTTGGGGGAAGTGCCCCCAGGGCTGCTGGGAGAGGTTCCACGTGCTTGGTCTGGAGCCAGGGTGATGCAGGATGGTGCCACACAGATAAATCGGCAGAGCCCACGTGGTTCTGGCAGTGCCAGTGTGGAGAGACAAGGAGGCTGTCTGGGGCTGGCAGCACAGATGGCTCTTTATCCTCTGCCCTGGGCAGTGAGGGGCCATGGGTTACAGGGGTGTCACACTCCGATGGCTTTGTCCTGAAATAGCCTCTCTGATGAGGATGTGACACCAGGCCACGTGCAGATCTGAAAGCTGAGGTTGAAGGAGGGCTGTAGGGTCCCCCAAGCCACGAGTCCCTGGGCTCTGCAGGATGTAGATCAGGAAGGGGAAGCCACACAGGCCGGCTGCTGCATCCCCTAACGCTGCCGTCCCCGTGTCCCCCAGCGACTGCCTGGCCCTGCTCCAGGTGCGCTCCATCCTGCAGCACCTGGGCCTGGAGTCCACGTGCGATGACAGCATCATCGTGAAGGAGGTGTGCACGGTGGTGGCGCGGCGCGCGGCCCAGCTCTGCGGCGCCGGCATGGCCGCCGTGGTGGACAAGATCCGCGAGAACCGTGGGCTGGACTTCCTCAAAATCACCGTCGGCGTGGACGGGACGCTCTACAAGCTGCACCCTCAGTGAGTGGCTCTGGTTGTGCTCCAAGGGGGCTGCCCGGGGGCACCTGCCCACCTGGGGCAGTCGGGGGGCTCAGGGGGAAGGTTCAGGGGATAATGGGGGAGGATTTGAGGTGTTTCAGGGGCTTGAGGGCTGCTGGGAGCTCGCTGACCCAAACTTGAGGCCCAGCAAGAGTCAGCTGCTCCCTTTAAGGACAGGGCACCAAGACAGGTAACGCAGCAGGGGCTCCTCCAGTCCCACTGGACCTGACCCAGACACGGTGGCCAGGTTCAGCCAGAACTCCGAGTCATGGGGATGAGGCAGCTCTAAGCAGCCATGAACCGGCTCACGAAGGTTCATGGCAACACAAAAACTTGCCCATGCCGGAGCTGGTGGCTGGTGCTGATGGACAGGGGCTAAAGCTCTGGGCTGAGCTTAAATTGGGCTCAGGAGCCTGTGGGCACAGGGAGGTGCTGAAGACTCCCCCCAGGTGGGGCTGGTCCGGGCTGTTGAGGCTCATTAGTGCTCCCAGGGCTTGGTGGGACTCGAGAAGGGGCTGGGATTAGTCCTCAGTGAAGGCACAGCACGGTTGTGTTGTAACTATGGGCTTGGGCTGAAGTGTGGAGACTTGGGCTTTCCAAGTTTCATCCATCCATCCATCCATCCATCCATCCATCCATCCATCCATCCATCCTTCCTTCCTTCTCCTCGGGGTCTGCATTGCTCTTTGAGGCTCTGTGCAAGGCAGCGAAGGGGTTGGGACTGACACCTTCACCCCATGGCTGGTTAATTCAGAACCTCTCCCTCCCCTTGCCCTGCAGCTTCTCCACCGTCATGCACGAGACAGTGAAGCAGTTGTCCCCCAAGTGCGAAGTGACCTTCCTGCAGTCGGAGGACGGCAGCGGCAAAGGTGCCGCGCTCATCACGGCTGTGGCCTGCCGCATCCGCGAGGCCGGGCAGCGGTAGAGGGAAGGAGGTTTGCCCAAGAGCTTGGTTTCAGCAAAACAGGACGTTTCCTCACCCAGCCCCTCCCTCTCTCTGCACACACTCACACACCCACGCACCCCCTCCCCTCCAAGCAGACTCGTAGCTTTACTTGTTCTCCGAGGCACCACGGTGGGACTGGAGACGCCGTGGGCTCTGTACAAAGTGTTGTCGTAGGAGTTTCCTTGCATGCCATAAAACCGCCTGTCGAGTAAAGCTCACAGTGTCTTTTGGCTTCTCCCTGCATTTCCAGGTGGAGCTGGAGCTATCCCACCCGCAGCCTCCGTCACACCCCAGCTCCCCACCCCCCGCTCCGAACCACTCCCCTGACAGCAGTAGGGATAACGCTCGGATAACTGAGACACTGCATTGTCACTTTAACAGTACCTATTTATGTCTGTCGGAGTCGTAGCTGTCCGTGCTGTAGAAGCAAACCTCTAAGATTGGGCTAAAGACCTCCACTAGTCTTTTACCCTGATCAAGGCTGTATTATTTCCATGAAAGTCATGGTAACTCTTAAAGCACAGGGTGCAGATTTCCACCGGCGTGGCCGCGGCTGCACTGGAGGTACCACGTATCTCCCTTGGTGAGCAATACTAGAGAACCTGCTGGAGCCGGGCTCGAGGGGCCCCTCGGCCGGCTCCGCAGAGCACGTGCCTGGAAATAATTGGGGACTCAGGGTCTAATCCCATTTCCCGACCTCTCACCCGCACCCTGAGTAGCGTGTAGGAGCGTGGCGTGTACGTAGGGTCGTGTTTCACCCCTGGACACCACTCCCCCTTCCCCGGTGCATGTGCGGGCACGAGGAGCCGCTGCCACGGGCCGGTGTCTCCCCTGCCAAGCCCTGAACTCGTGGCCGTGTGTCTGCCCTTGCGTGGAGAGTCTGGTTTGCTTCGTGTCTGTGAAATAGTTCTGCGGCTGCAGCCTTTAGGTGGCACCTGGATTTATACACTGTATATTTATGTTTTAAGAGATCTGATGTCTTTTTATGTACATAGTCTCGGGGGGGGTTGTATCACTTAGTTTTAACATCACCTTTTCATGTCGTTGAAGAACAGTACAGAGTAATTATTTTCTTTTTTGTTTCTTCTGTTGTGTAATTTTTTTTTTAATTTAAAATTTTCTTGGGGTAGACTGGAGAAAGAGACCCAAATTCCTGAGGATGGTTGTACAAGAGGTTTGAGCAGTCTGACTTTATCACCAGGACAAAAGGGAAAGCAGAAGGCCAGGGACGTGCTGTGCAGGAGCAGCGGGGCCCTGCGGTGACGCTGTCGGGTTTAGGCTGGGTTTAACCTTAGGAGAGGTTTTATTTTGTCCCCTGCCCTCTCCAGCTGTGCTCTGGGGGGTCACATCCATGGGTGGATGACATAACCCAGGGCTCTGCAGGGCTCTTGACCTCATGCCAGCGTCCTGGTCGAGCGCTGGCACCGGCAAAGCCGAGCTCATCTCTGGGTGAGGGGACAGCAGCTGGTGTCACTTCATCCCCACGGGGCATCCCCAGGGATGCCCGTGCCCGCAGCATCACTCGTGTGCCATGGTCAAACACAGGGATCCATTTTTGCCAACAGAAAAAACTCTGGATGAACTAAAACCTGCAGGTCTCTGCCTCAGTGAGCAGAGGCAGACAGAGGGTGGGGGGGGGGTTTCTGTAAATATTTAGCAGAAGTTAATGAAATTCCAGTGATGTACAAAACAAACAAACAAACTAATAATCCCCACAAACAGCCCTTCAGATTGGAGGATAGAGTTTTTGTCTATTTTTATGTATATTTTTATACTGCTTGGGGTAACCTCATTACCAAAAGTCTCTCTTCTGTGTTGGGGGTCAAGTTCAGTAGCACAATTTTAAAGCAAAATTACTCTTCTGGGCATTTTAAATGCTTATTTTTTTATAAGCCTCAAGACAATTATAACAAATAAAACCTGTGTATAGAAATGATGTAAGAAACCAAGTTTAGTGGAAGTTTTAGAAGCTGTCAAATAAATCTTCGAAGGATGATGCAGAAATCCTCTAATCTGGTACCAAGCAGTTTTGTGTGATTTTTTTTCTCAGAAAACCAGCATTTTGCCTACTGAAAAATGGAAACAGAAATGTTTTTAGCTGCTGCACTGTGCAGAGTTGCATTAGTGGCTGTTTTTACTCTTAGCCAGCTGTACCCCTTCTGACATCCATAGTGTTTTCATCAGTTAGTGAGTGAAATTTTATACAACAGTAGTTTTGGGGGGCAGAATGGGAAGGATTGGGATCTGAGCAGCCCTGCTTTTGATTCAGGCTCCGTTGGAGCAGGGAACTGACAGGGTGAAATTGGGGAGCTGAGTGCCTGGCCTGGAGCAGAGTCAGCACAGCCCCCTCACCTGTCCAGGGTGAAGGAGGGGCTGTAGCTTCACGGGGGTGAGGAAGGATCACCCTGAGCTCGCAGGGTGGTGGTGGATTTTTGGCTGGGCTTGGTCAGAGGGATACACACCTGGCTACCCCCCTGGGAATCCGAGGCTCCCGTAATGCTGGAAAGCTTTTGCTTAGACTCAGAATCAAGCAGGGCCTGGAATGTTCCCAGTTAAAAGCAGTACTTGAAGCGTTACAAGACACCTGTGTTACCTGTGAGTGCAGATCTTCCCCGGGGCTGCAGGGAGGGGTTTGGGGAACACCCGGAGGAGTTTGTGCTCCTCGTGGTCCCCAAGGGCACGAGCACCCGAGGTGTTTGATGTACAGTCTGATTGTGACGGCTGGGACCGGAACCTCACGCCAAAACGTCGCCATGGGATGTTCTGTGAATGTGTTTAAAATGAAGAAGGGAAGAATAAATCCTAATTATTGATATGAAGGGAAGATCAAATGATTATCTGTAGGGACAGACGGACAGACTGCTGAGCCTGACTTGCCCAGTCTGTGTCTTCCCTGCAGCAAGAAGCGCTGCTTTGTGGATTTAGGATGGTTTTGTTTTGCTTGGTTGTTCCCATTTGGATGCATTTTCTTTGCGCTCCCGGGGTTCTGGGACGTTCTCCGGCCACGCAGGCAGGAGGGAACAGAGTCTCTGGCCTTCCCTCCGTGGCAAATCTCTCCTTGTTGGTACTTTGGACAGGATTTTATTGGGTTTTTAATACAGATGTAGATATATATAAACAATCAGCAAATTACTGAACCTTGCAAGCAGAATTTGCCTCTTCCCTTCCTGGAGTCCAAGGCTGGGAGGGAGAAGCTCCTGCTCAGTGGCCCCAGGGGTGTGAGGGTATCGGTGGGGCACAGATCCCTGGCCTGGCAGCGGCCAGGGTGCAGTTTGACCAGAGATAACTCGGTGCCTGCTCTCCCTTATCAGGCAATCCAAACCCAACTGGCAGTTGGAGAGATAAGGGGGTGAAAGGTCCAAGTGCATGGGAGGGGAGAGGTGTAAAATGGTGGCAAATGCACCGTGCAGGGGTTGTGAAATACAAGATAACAACAAAATAAGCTGGAGTGGGGGGAGCCCTCGCCCCAGTCCCCTCCCCTTCAGATAAGGAAATGCCTGCTTTGAGCAGATCATTCGTGTGCTCTGGTAGGAAAATGGGCACTGAAAGCAAAAAGAGGCAATTCCTGTTCTCAAGGTCATTTGGAGAGAGGGAAATTCTTTCCCTTGTGACATCCCTGACCAGTCTTAAATCTTTCTGGCCTGAAGCAAAGAAAATGCATCCTGATGTGGGCGCTGGCTCCGTGCGGGCAGGGGAGTCATAAAGCCAAAGACTGTGTGGCTGCTGGCAGAAACGAGTGCTGTAGATTCACCTGATGTTGTTCTTTCGTGTTTACAATATTTATTTTTAGCAATTGACTGCAATGATATTATATATAGGCTTCCTTATTTTTGTACTTTTCATACCGTTTTCCTGAGTGTGGTGTTGTACTGCTCAGCTCCCCTCGGCCACCACTGCTGCTCCTAGTCAGTGACAATAAACGAGAGAAAAACAACCACCACCCATTTCTGGGCTCAGTGTCCTGTGTTTCGGCTTCTGTGCTCCCCTCACCCCTCAGCAACTCCCGAGGAAGGGCACCTGTGCCCACCCCATCCCAAATCCCTGATCCTGGCTCCTGGGAAGAGGGACCCAGCTGGGAAGGGGGCTGTTCCCTTGCACTGACAGCCAGGAGGGTGAGGGAGGGCACGGGGAGACCCAGGACACCCAGGGATCAAGGGAAGGGGTTGTTGCCTGGAAAAAAAAAAACCCAATATGAGTTTCCTGCTCCACATCCCACATCCTGGTGACACTGGGTGGGTTCCAGCAGGAGGGGAGCCCTGGGATCCAGAGGGCAGAGCAGGATCGGGCCCTGGCAGGGGTGCAAAGTCCTGCACAGCTCAACCCACCCCCAGCTCAGACTTTGAGGTACCTGTTCCCTTTGCCATTAACCAGCAGCCCCTGTTGCTTTCCACTGAATCAACTTTAAGGAGCTGGTACTTGTAATTAAAACCAGAGCTAAGCATCTAAATGCAATTAATTCAATAAATAAATTCTATGCCATAGCAGCTGAACACCTGAAAGTGCTTCTGCTCTCTGCTGCCAAAGCTGTGACACAACACAAGATCACACAGAGGTGCTGAATCCTCAGGGTGAAACCAACACAAAATGCTATTCCCAGCAGGAAAGGACAGACATGGATGAATATTCCACTTGAAATCATTTATTGACAAGTTGCCATGTTTTTCTATCTTGCCCAACACATTTTCATCCTTGTTATAAAGTACAAATGGTTTTATATTTTTCCGACGTTAAAAAAATAGGCTAACAAGGCAAAAATTCCCACTTTGAATCAAAAAATCCTGCTGTAAGAATTCAAAATTGTAAGAGACAAACATAAAATCCAACAAAGACTGAACAGAGTGTACCATGACACGACTCATCCATCAAACCAAGTGGAGAGGAATCCCTTGTTCCCAGCTCTGCCTTTGGATCCTGTGACCTTGCTGAACTGATGTGAAGTTGGTGTTACACATACAACTCAAAAGGCACTCAAAAGTCACAAGTTCCTGAGCTAACACGGGATGTATTCCCAAGGTAACAGCTACAGCAACCCACAGAAAATGTTTAAAAACTGGTATTTGGTTTGTGTGAGTAGAGTCAGCATTCAGCAGAACTCCAGCTGAGAGCTGCTGCTGACAGGACTCAAGTGATGGTGAGGACATTGGAGTATTTGCTGTACATGGAAAAAATAATTCACTTATGAACATCCTTATTAGTAAATTAACCTGCTGAAAGACAGAGAATTATTGGCTGCAGTGTTAGAACAAGACCAAGAATGAAATCTCTGTGTGTGAGCTGCAAAAAAGGCTTAAACCCAGCAGGTGGGAAAGGCTGTGCAGTTAAATGACCAAAGGTGAGAGGCCACGTCTACAGAGATTATTTGGCCCTAATGGAAAAGGATCAGGTAAAAAAGCAAAATATGGATCTGGTATTTACAGATCAGTTATTAAAAAACTCAACAAATAACACAACCAAAACCCACACAACCTACAATGTGTGACCAGAGTCCAACAGATTATTTCCTCAATTGTGATCCACACAAATTCCCTATTTCCAGTTTGGCTCAGTTTTCACCCAGAAAAGCCCAGGTGTAACACTTCTCAAACACGGAATGGCTGCTGCCTGACGATGCAGAACAGAAATAAAATAAAAAATAAAAAGGGTAACTGGTTTTGGCCTACCTAACGTGTGATCTCTTCAGAGCTGCATAGGAGAGCACTAAGGCCAGGGCTGTTGCTGCAGTGTAAGGCCTGCTTGTCTGAGCTTTGGAGCAGCATCCAGGGTGGGAGGGGGGCTGCCACAGGCCCCAGGGAGGTCTCAGGCTTCCAAATTATCCAGCTGGGCCTCGCTGTCTGCCCTCTTCTCAGGCGATGTGTACAGGAAGTTGCAGCAGATGTAGAGGGGGAACGTCAGGAGCCTGCTGTCCAAATTCATCACGATCTGCTCCTGGAGCACACACGGGACATTTGCGTGGTGAGGGGTGGCCAGAAAGCACAGGACTGATACAACATTCATTCTGCACATTTCAATGACTATGGATTAAAATCAGAATATAAAAAAAATAAAGCAAAGACAGTTCACCTTCACCTCAAGTTTATAACGCTGACACATTCTCAGCCTGCCCACAGCTCCCACCCCAGAGCTCCCAGCCCTCTGCAGCACAGGGAACAACCCCAGGAAATGCTGGAGCAAATTTCCCCTCCAGCATGCTGGGAAGAAAGGGACAGTTTTCAGTTTCGGGAGATTTCACCAACCAGGCATTCCCCAACAGTTTATACTTGAAAGCAAATTTCAGTTTGTGGGTAGGAATTTTTTGGTTCCACTCTAGGAACTGGTTTTGGGGTAGCAAAATTGAAACTTCACCTTAGTGAGGATGCAAAACAATTGAAACTTCAAAACTGAAACTTCACCCCACAGTGAGGATGGCACTGACAAGGAAAGGTTTTCTGTGTTCTCACCACCTTTGTCTCACTGCTGGCTGGGATTTGAGAAACTTGATTAACAAGTCCCACACATGCCTCACTAAATCCTGCTGTCAGCAGTGGGTGGAAAACGGCACAGGCTCTGAGAAAACTCCCCTCTTCTCTGGGGCTTTTATCAATTTATTTGAGTAATAAATCCAACCCTTAAACAACATGTAGACATTCTTTTAACTCCTCAGCTTACAAGAGTCTTCAAATTCCAAATTTGCCTCTAAATAAGGAGTCTGATGGATAGATTATGCAGTGCTGGAAGGCTGGGAGAGCAGCAGAACACGACACTGGCAGCAGACAGCAGCACCACAGGCACTAATTTCACTAATATGGGAACTAATTTCATGTTATCAACACTAATGAAACCCACACTACCCTACTCTAGATCCACTTCACAAATTAACTTAATTACGCACTACCTCTAACAGGAATGCCTGAGATTCCACATAAGCAATGACAACAAGAACAGCCCTTCACAAATACTGGTGACTTCTCAGCATTTTTCTCATGCCTTGAACTCCACCATTCAAGTTCAACAGCTCAAAAACCCACAGCCATACCTGATCCTTCTCCAGGGTCAGGATCTGATAGCCTGTTGTCCTGCTGCAGATCATCTTCCCACTGCTATCGAACGAGGCCAGGCGCAACCTGAGGGCAGAACAGTGAAATCACTTCAGCCTCCCCTATTTTTTCAGCACAAGGAGTTTCTCCCAAGGAGTCTGGGTAACATTTTTTAATGTAACTGACTCGGTGGCAACAAAATCTAAGGCCAGCAGGGCTGGCAGCATTGAGGGAGCCCCCCAGCCCCCCAGCCCGGCACCTGAAGGCGATGCTGCGGCGCGGCTGCAGGCTGACGGAGCCGCTGCACGGCTGGTTCAGCGTGTTGCGCTTGAAGATGATGTAGCGGTTGGTGTAGGTCACCAGCAGGTCCAGGCCGAAGTTGAAGCCGGTCCAGCGCCAGCAGTACTGCAGGACAGAGGGGACACAGAGAAACCAGCCTGAGGATGGGCTGTGACACGGACCGGGAGCGCCACGCCAGGTCAGTCCTGGGAATGGGGTGCTGGGCTACAGAGAGTGGGGTTCAGGGATCCCTGCCAGCACCTGTCTGAAACAGAGAACTCAGTGGCAACCACCCTCACCAGGTGACTGCATGAGTGCAGCTGAGCGTCAGCTGCCTCCCAGACAGACAGGAACACACGTCACACCAGTGGGTATCAAATACTCAGCACCGGGTAAGGGAGCTGATCTGTGAGCCCCAGCCGTGCTCAAAGCACTCCTCGGGGTCAACTGCCTTAGGTTATGTGACTTCAGTGGGAAAAGTTCATGTTCCTAACAGTTTTCCCAGTCTCCCAGCACAAGAGCACAATGGAACACCAGTTCCTTACTCCTTTCAGAGACAATTGCTTCCACCCTTCTGGGGAGAGGAAAATGGTATCTTTCTCCTTGGCATCTTTTGGATGCAGTTTGACAATGAGGACCTATGTGATTTGGAAATGCCTGACTTGTCTCAGCATGCCAGCTCTGCAGTTTGCCACGTGCCACACTTACATCACCATCCTTCCCCAGTTTGCGACCACATCTCATGCTGTTTCCTTCCAGTTCCTCTTTATTGATTTCTTGAGGCCTGGAAAAAAACCCAAACCAGCATCTTTAAGGACACTTCAACAGCTTTGTATGATACCTTAATGTGGGAAAGATGAACAGACTGGAGTAAACTTGTCTGACCCCACAATCATGGAATACCCTGAGTTGGAAGGGACCCACAACTGACCCTTCTTCGAGCAGAGGTGTGACTAGATGAGCTCCCAGAGTCTCTTCCATCCCAAACTGTCCCATGAACATCCACCTACACTACAAAACTGCATCACAAACCAGGTTGTGACACCTCAGTTAGGCAGGACTTCTTTTACAAAAGAATGTTTCCAGATAACAAAATAATAGCTGTTGCAATGAAATACATTCTCCCAGCCTTGTAAAAACACAAGTGTTTTTTAAACACAGCAGGCTGATTTCTTAGGCACAACCAGAGACAAGTGCTGGGGCACAGCTGCAGGGCTCTGCACAACAGCAGTGCTATGAAGCAGCAGCCACGAGACACTGGCAGAGGTTTCTCAAGGGGCTGGTTACACAACCTGGCTAAAAAAAACCACTTCCCCTCAGTGCTCATGAAGTGCCAGAGCCCTTGGTTGTGCCATCCCACACCATCAGCTCCTTTCACCCAACAGTTCTCCCTGCATCCAACACGTAGAACAGTCTTGCAGAGACAGCACGAGTGAGATCAGTCCTGATTTTCCAGAAGTGTGTTACTCACTTTGCTTCACACACCATGACATCATTAACCCAGCACTCACTGCCAGAAAGTGTTCAAGTTACACCAGGCCAAGGGCTGGCAGTGAACTTTACTAATCCCAGTGACATCAACCCCCGCAGGTTAAACTACAAACCCACAAGACCCAACAATGCCCTCCAAGCCAGAAGAGATGCAGCATCTGTTCTCCTCCTACTGCTTACACTCCACAGCAACTTGCAGCTAAAGCTTCTGTAAACTCAGCATGGCTCTTTCCTCCCATTTCTGTAAAAACCAATCCTGGGAGGTGAAGTGTTCAATGAACAGGTTACGCATACAAGCTCATCACACTTGAACAAATTCACCCAGGAACCTCCCGTGTGCTTCTCCACATCTTCCAGCTGAACTGGTTCCGTGGCTGACATAAATGCAGTAATGGTGTTAAAGGATTTATTTCTGTTTAATTAGTAACAAATTTCACAAACATTAGTCCATAATGCTCAGACTGACATTAACATCCCCCTCTCCATGCCTTGAGCAGCCTGATGATGCAGAACTTCAGCTTTAACCACTTCCACCAGCTGCCACACAGTGAACAGTGGAGTTATTCTGCTTCCTTCTTACACACTGCCAAAGAGACTGCTAAGAGCAGAAGTGAATCCAGTCCGAGACTTGAAAGATCTGTCTGGCTTCTGCCACAAAACACATGTTTAATTAAAAAAAAAGTGATCCACTTTAACACAAGTAAACCTGGAGCAGCTACAGTTCAAAGCCATAAACTCCACTGTTAACACTAAAAAACTCTCCAATTCTGAAGAGCAAATAAGATGTTTAATCCTTTTAAATGCAAACTCAAAGTAGAAGGGAAACACTTTCTTCCCCTCCTCTCTATAAAGTTACCAAGACAAACCACATCACACGTTTCCAAGCAGTGCCATTTCCATGTTGGCAGTGCTGGAAGCAGCAGGTGCAATTACGCCCTGCACCAGGTGGGATATGGAAATAGCGCCTTACTCCAGCTCAGAGGAGTCAGGGTCACGTCTTGCTCTGACTCCTAAGTCTGCTTCCTTACCCCCAAGGGAAAACATGTGTTTGATACTGATACGGGCAGTAGGTGAGAGAGGATGAGCAGCACAGCTGGATAAATGATGGGCTTATAAAACCTGAATTCCTTTACTTCCTTTCCTGCAGCTACAGGTTGGTCAAATGGCCAAAACATTTGCACTCACACAAAGGAACAGCTGCATGTATGCCCTCCTAAGGCTGAGACTTTTGGGTTTTTTTCTGTCTTAAAAGAAATAATAAACCTATACTGCAAAAGAGAAAACTAGACAAGCAAGAAAAATGTGGAAAAATATTCTGCCCATTCCAGGAGCCATTGAAACCCTCAGCTGTAGCTGAATATGAAAGTTGCTCTTTTCCAAGCTGGATGATCCCCATCATCCTCACTGCAGCTCTGTGGGAACTCATTTTTCCAGAAGCATGTGTATCCAGTGGCTGGCAATTCAAATGCTCCCACTGCACTAAACCACCATAAACACATCAAAATTAACAAATACAGGGATCTTATCTTGTATCAGAATTCTCGTGACTCACTTCCCTGTGAACCCTGGTTCCCCCTAAGCCAGGAGGTGGCATTTGTCTGCTTTCAGATACAGCCACAGCAGCATTGCAAAAACCTTCCCAAGAGAACAGCATCAGAAACAAGCCAGGGCCACCCTAAGTTCATCTTCAGGAGTTGAATATGAGAGTCACAGTTCTGTACTTTACCTCCACCGTTTCCTAAAGGACTGCTACTGAAGAGAATAACTTTTTAAAGATCCTGGCTATCCTTCAGACCAGAGTTTGGGGCTTTTTTGAAGCTCCCATTACAACCTAACACACCCCTGTCCACAACGGCACCTGCGGGGTGACACGGCTCCAGGAGAAAGGAACCAGCCAGTCTGCTGGGGTTTGGGAGGCAACAGGCATTCTGCAGCTGCCTGACTTGGCACTTTTTCTCCACAAAGCTCTCTAGGAACCAGGAAAGAAGACAAAGGCAGGATCAACTCCCCCAGCTACATTTTGCCATGGCTTTGGTGTTAAATCAGGGACCTGGCTCACTGCAGCACAGCCAAGAGCCAGCAGAAGGAAGGGAAACAGTTTGATGGCCAAAGTATCCTTGAAATGGAAGGCTCAGAAACTACCCTTTCACAGCCTCAACACACACTTCCAGGCGAAGTACTAGCGAGAAGCATTAACCAACATAAAGGAAAACACAGAACATGTCCCCCACCCAGCATTTCCCTCTGGTCTCATAACCAGTTTTCCAGATTTCTACTGGTTGAAGGATGGGAGACCAGCCAGCCCAAGGGAACAGAGAGCTCCACAGAGATCAACAGTTTAAAAGCCCTGAAGTATGCTTCCCCCCTCCTTTTAATGTAAACTCCAAAGTAATTCATGTCAGAATTTATATGAGAGGAAGGTTTCTAATCTAAGAAAGAAATAAAGGAAAGCCTGTAATATACCTACCCAATATCATTGTCTTGTTCTGCTCTGAGCATGGCAAACCACTGCTGTTTGTAAACAGAGGACAGCCATTCTAAAATTAAAAAAAAAAAAAAATAAGCTTGGTGTTGTCTTTGGAGCTGGGAATGGGGATGGTCATATACATTTGAAATAGAGAAATAAAATTACATTGAAATAATGAAGTTACACTTATGAGCTGGACAGTCTATGCAACCCACCCCGAGAACTCCCTGTGTTCTCCAGCTCCCGGCCTCAACTGCAGGGGAAGGGATAAACATCCACAACTAACGGGCAGTCACTCCAGACTGCTCATCTCCTCAAACATCCACTGCTGCCACAAGTGATGCAACTCTACACATTTTCTCAGCACACAAAGCTCTGTTCAGCCAAGGACCTTGTTAACAAGCTCTTGGGAGAAGGTGCTGTTTTCTGAATCCCCAGTGGAGTTCTACGTAAGCTGAAGAAGAAGAAAACACAATCAAGGGATAAAAGAAAATAGTGACTTAACACAAACATGGTAAAACAAACAGAAATTGTACCCTGCTAGGAATAAACATAAATCATGTCTTTCTTGGAGCACACACAAAGATTTTACTGGCCGTGTTAATTTAATGTTGCAACGGAGAGATAAAACAGAACAAAACTCAACAGTTTGTCAGGCAGTCACACAAAAGGGATCCCAAAAGCATGGGGTGTATGAAGTTCTTAGTCAAGATAACAAATGGGGCAAAGGGCCAAGGTCATGTACGAGAACCAGCTCCGGGAAATGAGCTGAGTGAGAGGAACAGGGAGAGCCACTGTGACCAGGAACAAACCAGGAAGCTGATGAATGTGACAGGAGGGAGGAGGGGCGAGATCATGGATGGAAAACTTAAAACCAGTCTTTGTCCCATTGACTCTAGAGTGAAAGTGCAGACTGTGATAGGAGCAAACCAGGAATTAACCAAAGTACAACAGAAAATAAAAAATGAATTAAGGAAACCTACGTAGGTAAGGAACAGAGAATGGATGTGCTAGAAGGGAAGGAAAAAAGTATCAGGAGGCAGAGCATCTTCTCTCTTTGTGTATGTGCATGTATCTATTTCCTACCTCACATTTCAGCTGCAGTTCATTTGCTGATTTATGAAGAGGGAAAGCACAGCTTAGGAAATGTTCAGAAGTCACCGAGTAAAACAGAACAACAAACCCTGTGCTCACACAGACACATTATGTATTCCTGTCTCTTGCACCTTTTCTGCACAAAGATCAGACTGCTGTGAACTCCTAACACAGAATTTCTGTTTTCCCCTGCAGGCCCTACACACATAGAGTACCAAAAAAAAAAAAAAAAAAAAAGCACATAACAATT
>VZRS01001607.1:0-92168 GCA_013398055.1 Ifrita kowaldi
GGAGGGAGGGAGGGAAGGAGGGACGAACCCGCCCCACCGCCCAGGAAGCGCCGCTATATTTGGTCAGCGGCACCTCCTCCGCCCGCCTGACATCATGGCCGGGGAGGGGGCGCCGGCCCCGCCTCAGGGGCCGCGCGGGGCGGCGGGACCCCCGCTGTGGGCGGTGGGACCCCCGCTGTGGGCGGTGTGTGGCTGCAGCGGGAGGATGGGCGGACGAAGGGACACCTTGGGGGTCTGCAGCTCCTCCCAAGGGGCAGCTCCCATCTCTGCTCTCTGTGACCAGGGACAGGACCCGAGGGGACGGCTGTGTCAGGGAGGGTCAGGCTGGAGATCAGGGAAAGGTTCTTCCCCCAGAGGGTGCTGGGCACTGCCCAGGCTGCCCAGGGAATGGGCACGGCCCCGAGGCTGCGAGAGCTCCAGGAGCGTTTGGACAGCGCTGCCAGGGATGCCCAGGGTGGGGTTGTTGGGGTGTCTGTGCAGGGCCGGGAGCTGGGCTTGGTGATCCTTGTGGGACCCTTCCAGCTCGGGATACTTCGTGGTTCCACGATTTTACCTGAGGTGAACATCCAGCCATCGGCCGTCAGACACGGCTGCAAGGGGAGGCCCAAGGGTCGCTCCCTCCAGGCTCCTGTCAGGAAACAGACGTGCAACCTGCAAAGAAATCAGTCATTTTGACATAAAACTGCAGCCTGCCTTTGACGGATGGGGTGAAAGCTTTCGCACAGGGGTTATTTTCCACAGCTCGGTGCTCTGCTGGCAGCAGGGCAGTGTATGAGTGCAGCCGTGTCCCTCTGCTCATGCGGTGGACTCGGTCATGAAGGTCGGGCTGTCGGGTTTTGGACACAACAGCTCTGAAGGATTGACACAAACACTGCTGGCTTTGTCCCCTGAGCAGGTCACTGCTCCCCACCATTGTCCCGGAGCAGGCAACACAGCCACTCCCAGACTGACTGGAGGCAGCAGAGCCATGAGGTGGAGATGGGTGTTCAAAAACCTCCTCGTGCCCAGTGTCACCTTCCAGAGCAAACACCCACCTCGAGGTCATCAAGTGCTTGAAAACAAGCCCAACACAAGGAGCTGATCAATCAGCCCAGCCTCAGAGGATTTTCAATTCACACAGTCACGGAACTGCTTGGGTTGGAAGGAACCTTCATAGATCACTTACTCCACCCCCTGTGAGCGTGTGCTTCCCAACCCTTTTTTTCCTGTATGTCAACTAGATGGGGGAAATGTCCCCTATTTCTATGTTTAAATATTTTGCCAGTTGGGGCAAATGCTATTTCTTAAAAATACAACTCACCCTCCAAACTAACAGGCAGGTCTGCTCTATCCCTGGCACAATTCCCACCAGATCTACCTGGAAACACCCCGAAGTTGCTCACAGTGACATTTTTCATGTACAAAACAAAACCCAACCTCAATACATTGGATTTTTGTCCCCAGACGACAACTCCCATTAAACTTCTACTCATGACTATCCCCTCACGCTGGTTTTTGTCACACAGTCATGTCACCCAAGAGTTCTACAACAGAGAAGGAGAGAAAATCCAGCTGTTTTGAAGGAGCAACAGAAAAAAACCCACCTGTAGAGAACTGGAGCCATGCGAGCAGTTACAGTCTCCATGAAGCTGTGCCCAGTGCTACCAATTCCCAGAATTAAAAAGATCCAGATGGATGCCTCCATCTTCATCCCATGCTCAGACTGCTCTTACCTGTGCCTCTTGGAGCTCCCTCAAACTCTCCCTTGCCCGTTCCCCAGCAAGGTCTCCCTCTTTGAGGCTGGGGAGGGTCCAGCCCAGAGCAGGGCTCACTTTGAAGGCTGCTCAGGGCTTGGCCTGATGGGTTTTGAACACCTCCAAGGATGGAGACACAAACAGTGCTCTGGTCCATGTCCCAGGGCTGCACCACTCTCACAGGGAAAGATTTCCATCGATCCACTGGGAATTTCCCGTGTTGGTCTGTGTGCCCTGGAGAAGCACCCGGCTCCATCACTCCACAGCACCCCAGGAGCCCTCGCCCATCTCCCTGCAGGTTCCCCTCGTGCTCTTTGCTTCTTCCCTGCCTTTGGGTTTATCCCAGGCATTTAGGGGTCCGGGTTACCCCGGAAGAGGAGGCAGCCAGGGGGATCATTACAGCTGGAGAGACGCCTTTGCTTCGTGCTAGGAAAAAAGTCAGGCGAGCCAGGCAGACAGTTCCCATGGCTTCTCCATGGCAACAGGGCCTCCCAGACATGCACACAGGCAAACGGGCCGAGGGGGCCGGGAGCATCACAGCCCCTCCAGCCGAGCCCCAAACCTCCACTCGTGGGGCTCTCGTGGGATCTCACCCCAAAACAGCTCCCAAAATAATCACAGCTGGCCAGAGGAAGGTTCCCTCCTTCCACTGGGGAAGGTGCACTGCCATGAAGCCCAAGCCAGGCAAAATCCGTCCCAATCAGTGATGGGTTTTGTCCAGAGAAATGCATCACACTTGAAAATCTGGTGTCTCTGCATCCTGTCGAACCAAACAGCACATCTCTGTCCAGTGCAAAACCCAGAACTTCAAACCTGATTAGGTGATTAGGTCTGCTTAGGTCTAGGTCCTAGATCACATTCTGATACTCAGACTTTAAGGAACCAGTCTTTTTATGTTTAGAAAAGCCATTTTTGTCTAAACAAATGAAAACTGTGGATCCTGACAATTTAAATGCGAAAAAAGGAGAAATAAGGCAAGCCAAAACCAGTCACAGCAGCAACCTGCAAAAGGGAGAGGCAAACAATAATAAATACTTCTTCAAGCACGTCAAGCTGGAGAGTCAGAAGTTGGCTGTGGTGCAAGAGAAGCATTCATAGGAGATAAGGTCAGAACAGAAAAACAATGAATATTTTGCATCTGTAGTCAGTGAGGAAAAGCTTGGAGACGTTCCTGTGCCAAAAGTCATCTTTATATGGACGTGGCATTGGATTTGGCTCGTGTTCAAGTGTCAGCAGAAGAAGTTGAGAAATAAATAGCCAAACTAGAGAGTGCAAATGCACCAGGCTGAGATGGTTCACCTAAGTACCCAGTGAGAGCTCAGAGGTGAAACAGTTTAATTACTTAACTGTAGCGTGTAATCACTGAGTGTAACAGCCTGAGAGCTTCAAGGTGACAAATGCAAAGGGTTTGGGGCTAAGACAGACCGTGAAGTCTGAGGTTCCCTCCTGGGCAAAGTGAAATTGTCACTAAGAATCCCACTGGTGCAGAGTTGGATACATTTGAAATACTGGGAAGAAAAGAAAGTTGATTTTCCTGGAAAAAAAGGAATGCTTTAGAGGGGTCGATAAGCATGTGGTATAGTCTGCCTGGATTCCCAAAAGATCTGCCACACGAGTTTCCTACAGGAATGCGGCTACCATGGGATTAAAAGAAAAGCCTTGAAATAGATAAACACTTGGTTAAAGGATTCTCAAAGAGCAGCTCTCAATAGGCAGGATCCTGGAGGGAGGACTGGAAAGGAGCCCCACAGGGATCTGGGCAGGGCTCTGCTCCCTTCAGCATATTCAGAAATAATCTTGAAAATGAATTGGAAAAAAAAAAAGGAGTGACGAAGCTTGCTGCTGATTTTAAGGCATTCAGGGTCATAAATGCATGAGACACTGAAGAGTTATACAAGGACCTCATGATAGTGAATAACTAAGCAATAGGTTCAGGACATCCAGAGGAGATAATTACAAAGATAAAGATACAGGAGAAAAACAATCCCAACAGCTCGAGCACTGGGCTCTGCACTGGTACCTATTCTCAGAAAGAGCCTCTTATTTCCTCCAGGTTCAGCTGAATATCATCCTGCCCACCCCAGCTGCATTTGTGCCTCATGCTGGCTCCTGCCTTTGGTGGGAATATAAACCTGGGAGAAGGGAAGGGACTCAGCAGTGTGTAAGCATAAAACCAGGATAAAGCGGGGTGTTTAATGGTCCATGTGAGATGACTGCAGTTCCTGTGGTCCAAATTGAGACCAGGATTGTTTGTGGTCCCTGCAGAGAACACAGAGTCACTCAGGTCCTGGGAAGGGAGAGTACCAGGGTCAGCAGTGCCAAGGGAGGTGTGTGTCCTCTCCCCAGGGACACTTCCCAGGGCTGCACATCACCACAGCTTAAGCCGAGGTGCAGGTGCTTCCCCAGGAACATGATGTGCTCAGAGCACAGAAGTGGCACAGACAGGACAGGACAGGGATGTTTTTAGCCCCCTGCCCTCTGCTCCCATTTCTCTGCACAAAACAACTGGCCCGAGTGTGTTGGTACTGAAAGGGCAAAGCACAAGACTGAAAAGAGAAGACAAACTGATGTGCCCACTGTCCTAAACACTCTGTGCCCCAGTTCAACTCTTCTGACAAGCCACAGCAGCCCTGAGAGCTGGTGATAAACCCTCAACACTGAGGCAGCTGGAGGAGCTGACGGGGTTTATTCACACAGCACTGTTTGGAAAAAGCTTGAGGACAGTGGTTATGGCCAAGTGCCTGGGAAGCTCAAGGTCTCCTGAGTGCCAGAAGGTCACTCAAGTATCACCTCTCCACCTTCCTGCTTGGCCAGTTTAGTCCCTGGAAGATGTTGCTGTTAAATTCATCAAGTACAAACTTCACTCTAATGAGGCACTGTAAGAAAATAACTTTCCCAACACTGGTATAATTAAAATTGGGCCATATATCACTGAAGCAATATCAATGGCTAACAAGTTGGAGTTTGCCAAGAATTATGGTTTTGCTTTGAGTGAATTCATTTGTAAGCTGTTCTTACATGGCCAAGCATCTGGCATCAGCAAAGCTTGTTCAAACCGAGTCCCAAAGGTGGTCCCGATCCCTGGGTGAACAGTTCCAAAGCAGCTGGGATGCAGGGTACTCAGACCCCATGCTGGCCAGCTCACCCCCAGCTATTTTTAGTAAGAGACCTAATCAGTAATTGCCAGGGCTGGGTACAGCCTTTCAGCCCTGCCTTCCGCCAAGTGACATGTCCCAGCCCCGAGGTGCTGCTGAGGGCAGCACTGCTGGGAGGGGAACCCAGCCCCCTGAGACCCTGACCGCAAGGCTGGGCTCAAAGATTAAACCCTCTCCTCCATCCTCCTCAGCCACTACATTTTCCCAAGTCTTCTCTTTCTGCCAGCATTATGAAGAGGTCAGACGCTGTTTTGTATTATCTGTCTGCTCCTGCACAAGGCAGCAAGGTCCTGGCAGAGCAAGCCAGAGCAGCCCTCCCAAGCCGGAGATTTGGAAGGGAGGCTCAGCTGTGGGCGGAGGATAGGGAAAAGCGGAGCTTTTTATCCCAAATTTGGGGAAAAAACATTGAAAAAGGTCTTGGGGGCTTACTTCCCACGCATAGTCCTAGTCTGGGGGGATTTGAGGGCGGGTGCATCCTCCTGGGGTGAGAGCAGCAGCCTGTCTCTGGCAGAGCCCGGCTCGGAGGGCACAGCGCACTCCTGCTGGCCACGAGAACCTTTCCCAGGCACAGACAGCTGTGTATCCCTCAAATCCCAGCCCCACAGCCTCCACTGACCTCCCAGGCTGGATCAGCAAGGACTCAGAGCACGAGCAGTTCCAAACTCGGTCAGTAGCGGCAGCCTGGCTTCCCACTGGGAGGCTCCCAGGGTAGCGCTGAGTCTGCCTGGCTCTGCAAGCACAACCTGAGCAGACTTCGCGTGTTGTTTGGAAAGGTGGGAAAGTGATGAGGCTGTGGGGTTGCCATCTTTTTGCAGGGCAGGAGCCTCAGCAGCTTTCTCTGAGCAGGTATTAGAGGCGGGGAGGACAGGCTTCAGCTTGGCAGCGCTGCGCAGCAGCGTCTGGCTGGGCACTGCCTCTCCCTGCTCCCTGCAGTGCAGCACCAGCACTGGCACGGCACGACCCCAGTGGGAGGCATCACACTACTTAAAGAAAATTATGTTGCTGGCCTTTTCATTATGTTGCCCGGCAAACGTTCCCATGAAATATAGGCCTAATTATCTACCCACATTCAGATTACTCTAAGATGCAATTTCCTTCTACTCTGTGGAGTTCGCTCTCCTTCTGTGGATCTCATGATTGAAATATACTCAATTAGTTATTACTCTGCTGGCTGAAACCTTGAGCTGCCTTCCTGACAAGGCTGCTCCACCTGGGTCTCACTGGCCTTACAACAGCCAGGTGACACCGGGTCACAGGCAAGCCACAAAGATGTCTCAGCACTCGGCCATGTCTCTTATTTATTAGATTTGTACCTCAGATGGAAGCCTTGTCAGGATGGAGGGCTTGAAGCATGGAGTATCAGCATCCTAGAATCACTGAGGTTGGAAAAGGCCTCTCAGATCATCAAGTCCTACCACAGCACTGCCAAGGCCACCACCAAACCATGTCTCCACGTGCCACATCTTTTAAATCCCTCCAGGGGTGGTGACTACTGAACAAAGACACAGCCTCAGCGTGGGTGATTGCTGTGATCAGTGTCCATCCCTTGGGTGGGATCTTTTCAAAAGCATGATCCTAAATCCTTGCGAGGGAACTCCCTCTGCCCTGGAGAGGAAGACTCTGGGTGAGACACCACATTTCTGGGTCAGGAGAGCTGACAGGAGAGTGAGCATTTCAAGAGCAGCATAATATTATACACCTCTGTTTTCCTTAAAATGGTACAGCGGGTGGAGAGAAACAAAAGCCAGAGCAGCAGCTGTAGCAGGAAGGAGGATTTGAGCAGGATGGCAATGTCATTTCATTCCTATTGGCTACATCAAATTGACATAAGCCAGTCCCTCAGAATAAACTAAAATAAATAATAAAACCAATTGATATAACAGAGGAAACAACAACATGGATATGCCATATAGGGAGAAGATTCCTTAACTCCTCCACAGAATTTTGGAAGCCCTGGTGTGAAGGTTCTCTGGAGGTCTTTGCTGGAAGTCTGGCACAGCAACTTCTTTTGGCCATACTGAGGCACTTGCTGGATGTTGATCCCTCCCAGGGTGACCCGTTCCCACACTTGACCACCCTCCTGGTGAAGGGAAACTAATTTCATACCTACCAGAGACATGTTTTACTCCCAGGGATCCCAGGGACTGCTCAGCAGCTGTGGAGGTGCAGGACTTGGCCCTTACGATGGAAGTTCCTCAAGGTCGGGATTCCAGAAACAGCTCCAGGAACAGATCGGGTGGTAATTGATTGCTCAATGATTCAGTGATTACTCAGTTTTTGCTCCATCCCCATCTGAGTATTTCATTGTTTGGCAAAATATCAGCCTGACTTTGTCCTGACATTGGCACCACGCAGCACAAGAAGAGCTGAAGTTTGAAGTGACTGCATCGTATCTAAGATGGAAGAAAAAATATTGTTATTATGGGAAAGTTTGTGTGACTGTGTCCCTGGAAACACCTCACTTCCAAAACTCTGCTCCAACCCTACCCTGCACCATGTCTGACCCCTGCTGTATCTAAAAGTGCAGAAATGAAACCACTGAAATGAAACATCTGCTGCCAGAAGGGCTCAGATTATCTATATCAGTGGGCAAGGGGACTACAGAAAATGTTATCTACCTGGACTTCTGTAAAACCTTTGAGACAGTCCCCCACAATATCCTTCTCTCTTAAGAAGTCCATCTTGATGGATGGACTGCTCAGTGGATGAGGAATTGGTTGGACGGTCATATCCAGAGAGTAGTGGTCAATGGCTCAATGTGCAGATGGAGATCAGTGCCAAGTGGTGTCCCTCAGGGGTCTGTGTGGGGCCAGTGCTGTCAAATGTCTTCATCAGTGACACAGACATTGGATCGAGGGTGCTTCCAGCAGATGACACCAAGCAGCTGTGGGGTCAACCACCAAGTGGTGCGGTTGACACACCTGAGGGAAGCTGGAAGAGCTTCTGAGGGCACACCCAAAGCGCTGGAAATGCAGTTCCCACTGTCCATGGAGCCCAGAGCATGGCAGGAACAGCTCCCTCTGACCTGGTGCTTCTGCCTGCCATGAGGCTGAACAAGGGAGCAGCAGTCGGGTACATGGGGACTGATCCTGCACAGAGCAAGGAGCAGGGAGAGAGCAGGCAGAAACATGCGGGGAGGGTGACTCAGAAAGCGCAGCTGGAGGATGAGGAGGGATGCACACACATTCAGGGCCATCAGCAGCTCCTGGCCATGGGGAGGGTGTAGCAAAATAGGGGCCATCTGCTTCAGCTGGAGCATCACACAAAGGCACAGACAGTAAAGAGCCTTTTAGCTTAGACCCTGTTGGCAAGGAGAACAAATCCCACAATTGCTACTAAAATAGCCCAAGGCACAGGAGAGGAGTGGCCACAGTGTGCATTCAGGTTCTGCTGTCCCTGCTCCTGTCCCACTTCCAAGCTGTCCTGTGGAGAGGAAGAAGAGCAGCCCTGAAAGTTTTGTAGTGATACAGAGCAGTGCTGAGTGGGATTTGGCAGCGGGCTTGGGATGGGCAGCAGCTCAATCCATCACTGTTCTGCAGGAAAGGACATGGATGCTGCTGCAAATCTTCAGCAGAACCAGAGTCAAAAGTGCTGTGATTGTGCAGAACAGGTGAACGTCCTGGCGTGAGAAATAACACAGTAACAGAGCCATTGTGTGAGAGCTGTGCAGGGCTGCGACAACCCCAGCCTGTGATGCTTCAGGGGGAAATTGGACTGGTTAGAGAGGAGGGGAGCACTGGGAGGGGTCAGATGGTGCAAGAGTGCAACCTGTGAGCAAAGACTGAAAATGGGACCGATTCACCCCAGGAAATTAAAGCAACACACTCCGGTTATGTACAAGGCTGAAGGCAGGACAGGGCAACGAGCAATGGGTGGGGAAATTCAGGTTCCACCTGAAGAAAAACTGCGTAAGGATGAAGGGTGAAGCAGCGGAACAGACTTCCAGGGAGAGCAGTGCAGGTGTGACCAGCTGGAGCAGAACCTCCCTTGGGCACCAGGTCAGATGGGATGGGCTCAGCACAGCTGCTCCTGCCTGGGACATTCCACAGAGTCACCTGACCCCCCATGGCCTGATAGGGCTTGCTGGGCTCTTCATCACTTACGGAACCAGCACCCTCACAAACCTCATGGAGACAGTGACAATTCTGAGAATTCAAGGGAAAAAACCTTTTGCAGAGTGGGAAATTAGCAGTTCTTTGAGTCGAGCTTGAGACAGAGCAGAAAAGCTGATATTGCAGAGTCAAGAAAATGTAACTTTGGCTGAAAGCCCATCCTGTGAGTTGGTAATCCTGAACACAGCCATTGGAAGAAAAATGACACTAAATATGAAAAGGAAGCAAGGAATACTGATCAGTATGCAGCAAGCACCATAACAGGCTATGGAGCAGAGGTGTTGATAGGGGAGGGTAAAAGGACAGAGGAAAATCCATGTCTGGCAAAGCCACAGCAAGTAAAGAGTTGTTCACTAAATGCATTAGAAACAAAGGAAACATAAATGATGTTATAGACTCATTTCATAGACTTAGAGAAACAAAAAAGGACTTTGGTCAGGAGTAGCCTCAGGTGTCTCCAGTCCAACATCTGATGTCAAAGTGATGCTGCCTTGCTCAGGGATTGCCCAGGTGACTTTTGAAGACCTCCAAGCATGGAAAGGCCCCAGCACTCCAAGATGAGGAGATTTGCCAGTGACAAGGCCCCCAGTGGGTCCTTTCTGCATATGGAAAGGATGGGAATGTCAGACATGAGGATGATGAAATTGTCTGTGGTCTAATAACAACCCAGAGCATCTCGGGTGCCATCTGTGGGGTTTCTGAACCAGCAGCTCTGTGTGAGCTGCACCTGAGGGCCCTCGAGCAGTGCACTGAGCCGAGCCGAGCCACCTCCTCCCGCTGCTGAGGATCTGGAATCCTGGGAGAAGCCAGGTTTGGCAGGATGCTGAAGGGGGGGCTCGGCTGCCCTGGTTAACAGCTGCTCAGTCCAGCACGACACATCCAGATTGAAAAATGGAGAGGACACATAGGATTCAATTAATACAGAATTCAGGGATTAAACATACACCCATCAGCAGGGTGTAATGGAAAGTGTCTTGTTGAATGAGCCTCAGTTCATCCTTTGAGAAAATTATAAGTTTGTAGATAAAGGTTACCATGTAGCCATTATTTGCTTAGCTTTTGGCAACGTGTTTGACTTAATATCCTATGACACCCTAATTACAAATTTAGCGCTATAGAACCCAATAAAGCCCACATTAATTGGATGGAGAGCTGCAAACCCAGCTCCAAAACAAGGACTCGTCAGTGAACAGAGATGATTTAGAGGGATTCTGCCAGAGTCAGTCCCAGCCTGACACTAATCAATGTTTTCATCATTGATTGAGAAATGAGCACAAAACACAGCTGATAAATTATACAGCTGCTGGGAGCAGAAGGACTGGCAGTGAATAATTATGACAGAGAAGTTCTACAGAGCGACTGGGATCTTTTCTGTGCACAACCCATTTTCACTTGGCAGTGTTAAAATAGGCCAGCTTTCAAGCAGGAATGGAGGAAAGATTTCATCCAAAAGAGTTGGGAGGAAACATTTCATCCAAAAAAAGGATGGGAGGAAAGCTTTCATCAGAAAAAGATGGGATGCAAAGAAGCTAGATATCTATCAGGGGAAAGGAGTCAGACAAGGTCCCAGAGAGGAGATGGACAAAGTCTCCGAGCTGCAGACACCCCATGGAGTGCAAGTCACGGGGACAGGCTCCAGCTTGAACCTACTGTCACCTCCACCTCAGAGCAGCACAGGAACCCATCCGTGCTTGTCCCTGGAGCACCACTTGTCCTCATCCTCTTGGTGCCCTCCACAAGCATGACACTAAAAGAAAACCACTCACTTTCCCAAAAGAATTGCTTTGCTGAGCTCTTGCATCAGGCTGGGGTTACATTCCTCTCCTCGACATCATTTTCTGCCAGTAATTGTGAGCATGGAATGAAGGGAAGCTGAGGGGGTTTTCTGAGGGGCAGATGAGGAGGCTGGAAATGAGACATCCCAGGCTCACAGGAGGGTCTGTGCAAGGAGCAGGGGCCCAACTGCCAGGTGACTCCCAGTGATTTACACACCACCAGCAGAGAGACACTTTCTCCCGTGGATTCTGCACCTGCAGCCCTAGAGGGGCTTTTCCATCACCTGCTCCTCACCCAGCCTGGCCCCAGCAGCCCAAGGGCCCTGGTGACCCTCTGATGGCCACAGCCCGACCCAGCGAGGCCGTGGCCCTTCGCAGCTGCCGGGGAAGTGCTCGGCTCCGCCGGTATTTTTAGCTCTGCCCACGACATCGCTCGAGTTCACGGCGTGACCTACTTTGGGAAGGCAGAGCTCTCGCCCCGCTGGGTCCCCACGTGCTGGGAAGATGCTGCCGGCCCCAGGAACAGCCCCCCCAGGGCACCCTGTCCCCGGCACGTGGTGCTTGGCTCCCTGTGGATCCGCACAGAACCCAGGCGCAGATTTTGGGGAGGAGGAGGAAGGTCCTGTGGGAGCCAGGGCTGTCTGCAGCAGGGACATGTGCAGGGCTCCCAGGTGGGTGCTGCTCTGCAGGGACTCAACAGCCTTTTGGTTGGGCTCTGCATTTCCACATTTCCCTTGCCTCGGATAAAATCAGCAGCTCCCAGATTGGCACGGACACAGCCTGGATTTGGGTGCCCAAGGGAGTTATCCTCAACAGCTCAGCTTCCCCGTGGGCCAAACTGTGCAGCCAGCCCAGCTGGGCCTTATGGAGCCCCCGGCTTGGCTCTGGTGAACATAAAATCACAGACTGGGTTAGGAAGGACCTTAAAGCATCTCACTGCCCTGGGCAGGGACACTTCCCCTTAGACCAGGCGGCTCCAAGCCCCGCCCAGCCTGGCCTTGGACACTTCCAGGGATGTGGAGTGGAGCTGCTGGGATGTGTGGTCCACGCCCAGGCTCTGGTGCCCACCCTGCCCACGGCTCCATCACGGACCAGGCTCATTCCCAGTGTCACTGGGCAGCCGATGAATCTGTCCTGACCTTCTCTGCTGGGCACTCTAAAAACCTCTTTCCTGACACTGCGAGTGCAAGGTTCACTGCCTGCAGGAGAGCTCCTTAAAGGGACACACTCACCCCACCAACCCCTGCAAAGTTCAGCTCTCCCCTCTGCTTTCAGGACCAAAATCTCCTTCAGCACCAGGTCCGTGTCTCAGCAGGAGTCTCGAAGGTGGCTGTGGCTGCTGGGCTGTGCAGCCCCGTGTCAGCACTCGTGGCTGCAGCCCAGGCACCGATCCACGAGGCCGGCACAACCCCCTCCTTGGCTGCTCTTTCCTGCCTCATTACCCCCAAAATCCCGGGGGTCCATCGCTTTGCCCGCCCTGCTCTAGAAGCTTTTCTGAACTTTGCTGCGTTAAAAGCTTTCTATTTCCAGCAAGGATGCAAGTGGAGGGAGGGGTTTTACAGCCACCAGGTGACAGTGCCGGGGCTGAGCCGTGGGCGAGAAGGGGAGAGAGAGGGAGAGGAGTCACCCAGCAGCCCCTTCCAGCTAATCCAGCACCTAACTGGGGAGAGGATCAGCAGCAACAACCTGGTCACACACTGGGAAGCACAGCAGTGGGAGAGGGGAAAGCACCAAGACAGGACTGAGAACAATGACACCCAGGACAACAGAGCCGATGCACGTGTCCTTCCCTGACTCGTCCGACCACGCAAGAGCCAGCACCCCGCACAGGCTGGGCAAATTCTCATTCCAAACGCAGAAACAGCCCTTCTGGCAGTGGCAGTGATCAGCTGAAACCTTCCCCCGAGAGCCCGAGGCAGCCACCGGTCCCTGCGAGGAAGGAGGGTTGGGCAGCTCAGCCCACGCAGAGCTGGACGCTCACGGGCCAGATGGAGCCAGCACCTGGGGCTGGGTGCGAACGCAGCCGCAGGCACAGCCAGTGCCACAGAGCACCTCACTGGGTCTCCCTGGGTGCAGCGGGCTGCAGAGCAGCCTGGCAGGCAGTGCCAAGGGCAAACAGGGCATTTGGGGTCACCTGTGACACCCAGAGTTGCCTATGCAGCAGCAACGTGCTCAAGCACGGGCACGGCTCGGAGCTCGCCCCAGGTCAGGGCTGCTCGAGCTGCACCAGCCTTACTCAGCACATTCCCCTGGGGCTGTGCATCACATCTAATGTGCCTTATCCAAGGAAAAAATCTGTCATTTATGGTACATTTAAAATTAATGCACATTTGGTGTTCTTGCTGATCCCAAATCATCCCCGCACGCGTGCTGCAGCGGGGAGCTGTGCTCGGCCCCGCCAGGACAGCAGTGCCTGCGGTGCTGCTGAGCCTCCCTCCCTGGCAGCCACACTGCCAGGGACAAATTCCCAAAAATATGGATTTCCAGCAGCACTGCCAGCACTTCCACCTCACCAGTACCGACCCCTGCCTGGTGCCAGGGGGGTCTGTGCCACCCAGGAGGGCACGATGGACACAAATGTCACACCTTATGGATAAACCTTTCCAGAGCTGGGGCCCAGCTGCTTCCTGATGGGAAGTTCATTCCTGTCCATAATCCCTGAGTGCATGAGGTTTAATTAAAAGCTGTCCCTGCTGATGCTGGTGGCAGTGGTGACCGTGGCTCTGCCATGTGCAAATGCCACGTCTGAGCTAAGTGACGCTCAGGCCACAGGTGCCTTCCCAGCATTTAGAATGCTGCTCCTGCTGCCTGCAAGGAACCTCCAGGAACCATCCTGGCACACACACGTTGTATTTATGGTATTATAAGTATTTATGGTATATTTATATTTGTATGTATTTATGGGATATTCTCTCCTAAAACCCAAATGAAGGCCACTGGGAAAAAGAAGGTCACACCCTTCATGACCTGAGGAGGGGACAGGGACAAAGAGCATGAACACAAACCCCACCAGTCCCAGTGGGAGCAGAACCAGCCATCAGCTGGGAAGGGGTATTTATGGGAGTCAGTGCTTTGGTGCCAGCAAAACATCCCAAAATCCTGTTCATCAAACAAATGACACTTACCAGTGCCAGTGCCTCCTGCCCTGGGACACCATAGTGAAACCTGGCATGACCCATGGTCATATTTTTGTGGGGCTCTCAGGATAGAGGCAGTGGCAGGTGCTGGTCCTGCCATGTGGAGCCCTGGAGGGAGAGAAAAATATTTTCCATATATTTAGTGTTTGCTGATTTTCTCCCCAGCTCTTCCAGCGACAGCGAGTGAAACCCAGCGGCGCCACCAAGCCCCCGCATCTCGGCAGCTCAAACACAGCCCTGGGGCGGCACGCAGGGAAAATCACACGTTGGGGGAGGTCAGGGAGCACCAGCAAATAGGATGAGATTAATTTGGGAACAACACGCGGGGAGAATGACGTCTGCCAGGGAAGGAGCATCGCTGGGGCCCACCACAGCCTGGCCCTCCCTGCCTGTGGAGCAGAGCCCCGAGGGGCTGCACGGACACATCGGCCCCACACAGGGACAGAAACCTGAGAAGCCACAGCAGGAGCTGTCACAGCCAGCTGGGCATGAGCCAGAGCCCCACGGCACAGATCAAAGCTCTCCCTCAGCCTGGGCAGGGCTTCCTGGAGGGTTTGGACAGGTGCTTCCAAGCTGCCACATGTTCCTTCTTCTTTCTAAACGCCACTGGAGATTCTCCAGGAGCTCGTGTGGCTGCTTTAAGGAAGCAGCTGAGTTTGTTGCTTGCACCGAGCCATTTGCAGTTGCTCAGCCCCAGGGTGCTGCCCGTGGGGACAAGAGTGCCACTGCCACCAGCCCTCGGTGGGGACAACCCCGAACACCCTCCCTCCTCCACGGCATCCCCTCTCCAGAGGGAGCCTGGCTCCCAAATCCCTGCCTGGAGTCCCCTGCTGCACCTGGTCACTGCAGAGCCTCTGGGTGTTCCCCCTCTCTGGCTGCTGGCAGGGGCTCAGCCCAGGCCCCCGAGCAGGATGGGAGCTTGATCCACTGTGAATCCATTGCTGGGACACATTCCTGAAAGCTCAGTCAAGGCTTTACCCCCACCAGATGTGTCACCAAAAGGTTTTGAGGGGAACATTCCCACTGCAGCTCCTGCTCGTGGCTCCTCAGGACCTTGCTCCGACCCTGCTGCCTCAGGGTTGGCACTGGCTGGCATCAGATTTGTTGTGGGAACAAACTCTGTGTCCTCTTCACCCACAATGAACCCTTCGGGCCTCAGCAAAGACAAATTCATCAACTGCTGGTCAGATTTCACCTTTTTGGGGATGTCACACACCCATGAAGAAATTGCAGGGTGGCTTCCAGGCAAAGCCTGCACCTGGCCTGGGCCGGGAGAGAGGAGACAGGAGCCTGGGGCTCTTCCAACCTCCCTCCTCCCACTGCATTTCCAGCACAGCAGAGCCTGGGGGACAAAGGGGTGATGCAGCACCGGCTCCTCGGGGCACATGGGCAGGGACTGATTAAAACCTCGTGACATGGAATTGCACACACGGTCACTGGGGTGCCCCTGGGGGTAGGGGCAGCATGGGGCAGACTCACCTCTGGCACCTCTGGGACCCTGCCTTGCCCAGCCAGGCAGCTGGGCAGGACCCAGCCAGCAGCAAAGCAAGATGGAAAAACAATGTTGCTTTTAGATTTGTCCCATTATTGGTTTACATTCCTCGGCATGGAAGAACAGATTGGTTTAATGTCCAGGGCTCAGCTCCGGAAGATGCAGCAGGGAGGAAAGACGTGATCAATTATTTAGGAGAGACTTTCAGTCTCACATCAGAGGTTTATCTTCTGAATTCATACAGCTAATCTGAGTGCTGTTTCCCCGTGGTACAGGGCACAAAGCAAATAGAGAGGCTCTAATTAGCACACTCAGGAGCCCAATATTTGTGTTTTCTGTGACTCCTTCCATGAGCCCAGCAGTTCCCACCCAGGCTCCAGGAGCACGTCTGGCACTGTGACAGAGGAAAACACGACACAGAGCAGGTAGAGGAGAGCCTGTGCCAGGAGGGGAAAGGAGGTTAAATACAGAGAACAGGTCAATTTACAGCTTTCACAGCCCCTAGTCCTCAGTGGTGCCACCAAACACGTTTCTGGCCTCAGGGCGCTGCCTCGAGGGCCAGGAGAGCTGAGGGAAGGAAGCAGCTTTGGGGGTGTCCTCGGTGCTCTGGTTGGATGACAAATCCCCTCAAGGCAACAGCTCCTACAGCTGGAGGTTACATAAAGCAAGAGTCAGCTTGGTTATGCAGCCATTGGCAGTGACAGATGTGGCACAAGCTGAGCAAGCACCAGGGGATGTCTGGACAGGCTCCAGCCGCCATCGACAGCTCCAGCCCTGGGGACAGAGCACTGGAGATTCCTTCCTGACAATACCTGGAGTGACTCCTGCTGGGGGGAGCAGCTGGAAACCCCATGTGTTCCTTTGCAAGTCTGATACAAGCAGAGGCAAGCTGGGCTCTTAGCTGTTGACAACTTTTCTCTTTGTAGGACCGGATGCAAAGAAACAGCCAGACATTTCAATCCAGCAAAATAACTTTAATTCAACAGGGCAAGTACAGCCAAGTGGTGATTCCAGAGTTGCCCGGCACGTGTCAGCTCCATGATCCGTCAGTAAATGTCCTGCTGGTGACTCGAGGATCCAGGCTCTGTGGCCACCCTTCCCAATGATTTCTTAGGTTTAGATTTCAAGTGAAATACATTCAGATTTGCTCCTGTCAGAGCATTGCTCACCAGTACGTGGTTGGAAGTCACTGAGGAGTTAATTACACAGTTACCTGATTCGTATGAAAAGAAAAGCAATGCTGCAACCCACAACCCCCTCAAACCCCTCCCTCTCTCCAGTGCTGCTGCTCGGAGCCTTCCCAGCACCTCGCAGGGGGAGATCCCGGCGTTCCTTGGGCCTTCGTGGTAAAAACAGCGGCTAAAAACACAGCAGCAAAAACCAAGGCAGCTCTGAACTGCACATTTCCCCTCTGCCAGTCTGTGATCAATAACTGCTGCTCCTGGCACCTGCAGGAAGGAGCAGGGCCCACGGCAGCCGCCCCTCCCCGGAGCTCCAAAGGGACTCGGGCACGGTGCAGGTTGTGCTCGGTGCTGAGTGCCCGGCCCTGGCTGGAGAAGGATGAACTCTGGCTTCATTCATCTGGGCGCTGTTTTGGTTTGGTGAAGTATTAAATAAATAAATAGGGCTGCTCTGTCGGTAGGATGGGCTGTGGCTCTCAGCTGGCAGCTCGGCCTCTCCCGAGCTCTACCCCGGCTCTCCCGTGCTGCTCGCCTGGCCCTCCTCGCTGGGGACGTTCCTGCGCTTCCTCAGCTGCATGTCCTCATCCTGCAGGAGAAAAGGAAGCACAAACTGATCCTTCAGTGTCCTCTCTGAGCTGGATAAAACCTGTCCTCTTCCCCTTCTTTCCCACCAGCTCGGATAAGCCCAGCAAACAGAACCCACATCACTCCAGCTCCTCTCTCAAACACTGACACCATCTGACACCTTCACACCTTTTCCACCCAATCCATCCTCGTGCTCCCACTGAGGAGCTGTTCATGACTAACACAACAGGCACCTTGTAAACCCTGCTGCAGTCAGAGCAGCAGGGATGTGCCCTGTCTGAGCCGTGCTGCTCAGCCCAGGGGTCACACCACATCTCACATTTACCTCAGGGTGGGCCTGCTGTCCCACAGAATCAAATTCCCCTGGTTGGAAGGGACCTCTGGAAGATAAATCCAGTCATCTGCTCTGAGCAGGGCTGACTCAAGTGCTGGAGCTGGTTCTTCAGGGCATCAATTTGCTTTTCAAGTATCCACAAGGGTGGAGTTTGCACCTCTCCCTGCACAGCCCAGGGGTGGTGTCAGCTGTGTGTCCAGGGCAGTATTTCCCACTGTCCCCAGGGAGGGTTTTCTTTAGCACAAGCTGTGCCTGTCCCCTCTTGGCTTTTTGCTGGGCATCTTTTCCATAACCACCTCCTTTTCCACAAGGGGGAATGGCCCCATAACCACCTCCTCCCTACCCACTCCACAGGCAGCTGGAGCTTCAGCTCCTCTCCTCCAAGCTGAAGGAAGCAGCTGCCTCAGCCTCTCCAGTCCAACCTCACGAACAAACCCACGGAGCTGCAGGACCAGGATTTACCTGTGCCCAGGTTTTGCCACGCGTGGCAGGGACTGACCTGAGCAAGGTGAGCATTTGCCATTTAGTGTCTGTACTAACAAAAAGCAAACTCATTTCTGCACAGTCCTCCTCAGCCAGTCCCTCCCAGATGCTTCTCTCAGCATCTTTCCCAACACCTCCACCTCACACCCCTCAACAATGACCAGCCACTGCTTGTTCCAGCACGGTTCGTACCGAGTCAGAGTCTTCCTCAGCCTGGTTGCTTATGAAATCGAGATAATCATCCTTCTGGTTGTCCAGAACTTCTTCCTCGTACTCAGTCTGGTAGTCTGACTCATCTAAAGAGAGAAGAGACAAAGCCCAGGGTTTAACTGGCAGGCAGAGAGGCAGAGGAAACCGGGAGAGGAGTGATTGCCACTGTCACTGAGCAGAGGCACGGGCAGGACAGTGCCAGCAGCTCTCTGCAGCTCAGTGAGCTGGGACTGCTCACACACAGATCTCAGCTCCCCAGCACATAAAAATAAACCATGTCCTGTCTGGGAATTGTTGTCCTGGAGCCCTGCAGAATCGAAGGAACCACAGAACAGCAGCCCTGTCCAACTGCTCGGGTCATTCTGGCGGGTGTTGGTTCCCAGCCCGAGGGACGCAGACTCTGGTACTGGGGGGATGCTCCCTGGGGAATGCCCTTCACAGCACAGCTGCTGTTTTCCACCCCTCAGCCCAGCCAGACCTGTGGGACACCTTCAGAAGCCTCTGAGCTGCCAATCCCAACTCCCCTGGACACAGCAGTCACAGACTCTGGGAACAGGGATCCCAGGTTAGGGTGAGCTCTGCCTGGTGGGAGCTGATAACTGAGTGTCTCACAATCCCTGTTCCACAGGGGACGGTGACATTCACATTCCCTTCCTCTCTGCAGAGGACAATCACTTGCTTTCTCCAGTAATCCAGCAGATTAACATAATTTAGGGAGTCTCAAGAGCTGTGCACAGCAGCAGGACACGCAGCAAGGCCCCAGTCCCAGCCTGTTCCCGTGGAACGAGGACACAGCAGTGCAGAGCCAAGGCCTCTCCCAGCACCTGGAGATCACCTGCAGGCAGCAGGAGCAGGACCTCACAAGGGCCTGGAGGGACAGGACAAGGGGGAATGGCCTTGAGCTGATGGAAAGCAGGGTTAGGTGGGATATTGGGGAGGAATTGTTCCCTGGGAGGGTGGGCAGGCCCTGGCACAGGGTACCCAGAGCAGCTGTGGCTGCCCCTGGATCCCTGGCAGTGCCCAAGGCCAGGTTGGACACTGGGGCTTGGAGCAGCCTGGGACAGTGGAAGGTGTCCCTGCCATGGCAGGGGTGGCACTGGATGGGCTTTAAGGTCCCTTCCAACTCAAACCCTTCTATAACTCCACCTGATGCCAGGAACGTGCTGGGCTGGGAGGGCCCATCGATGGTTCCAGCTCACCCCCAGTGCCCCAGCAGCCCCAGCAGAGCCTGTCCCAGCCCCTCGTGACACCAGGGCACGTGGGCAGCGAGGCAGAGCCCGTGGTGGGCAGCACCTTCCTCCGCTGGCACCCAGAGCTGCGGGATGCAACGTAAGGCGTGAAAGTGACATCGCATCGTTACCATAAAATCACGTTTGTGTGACACCAGTTCTTCCACCCCTTTCCTGAGTTAATTCCAGTGTGCTCTGGAGCAATACCTGGGTTCCAGCCCACTGGTGGAGAGAAGGGCTCCTGTTTAAACCGGATCCTTGATTAAGTGTTTCTCCTGGGAGCTGTCAATAGCATCTGCTCCACGCTGAAGACAACAGCACAGTCTGTTCCACAGCCTTGTCTCCTAACACATAACTACAACCAACTGCTAGAACACTGGGATTAAAGACATTTTGTCTTTTTTATTTTCTTTTATTATTTTAGTGGGTTTTTGGGGTTTTTTTGTGTTGTTTTTTTTTACTGTGAATTAGAGAATGATTGTTAGTTTTTACTAAAAACACTAATGATAATGCACCAGAGAAACTGGAAACTCATCTGAAAGCAACAGACACCACAAACAAGAGTTTGGAGTTTATACCTCCAATAAAACCAGCTGCCATCAAAACCAAACTCCTTGATTTTCCCAGCACTATTCAGCACTTAACAGGTCTTTCTACAGACACAGAACCAAGAGAGGGGTGGCCCTTTTCACATCCTTCACAGAGCAGCTCTGGATGCTGGAGGGGGGAAAGGAGAGCAGGAGGTGGCCCTGCTGTCCCCAGATGTCACCTTTCATCGAGGCTGAGGCTCACAGTGACTGTTCTGGGCTCTACAAAACCTCCCAGAAGCACCAAGCAGGACCAAGGCCTCGCTGCTCTGCTCAACTCACCCAAGGAGCACAGCCCAAAATGCAGCCAGCCAAGAGGAGAACAAAGGTGAGGGTGCAGGTTCACAGCCAGGCCACCAAGCAGCTCCCTGTCCCCTCCCTACACGGGCCACAAGCCTCAGACCACCTTCACCCCCACGAGCAGGCCAGTGCCAGGGCTCACCAGCCTTGAGGAGCCACCTGACAGCCACGGGGCCACTGCAGGGAGGTGTCACCCTCCCCCTGAGCTCACCTCCCCCCACAGCTCCAGGCACCTCTTCAGCAGAAGTCCCGTGCACAGAGGACACAGAGGACACAGTGTCACTGCTGTCACTGCCACCCAAACACGGGCAGGGTCCCTGCAGCCCCACGGAGCCACCCACGGCAGGAACGAGAAGGATCCTTCACGAGACGGTGCCCACGTGCACGACTCTGCTGCCATCCCACCTTCCCCCTCCTCCAGACTCTACAGCCAAGGGATTTCAGCACCCCTGAGGAACATGTGGCCCCTGCCCATCCCCACCCCATCCCCAGCAGCCCCTGCCCAGCCCCTCCTCAGCCCAGAATGTGCCACATGTGCTCCCTGAGCCACATCCATTTGCCACACTCACATCCACGGCCTCGCTCAGCAGGAGCCTAACGGGGGAATCATCAGGAGCCACAGAAAGGAGGAGGATCTGTCCCAGTGCTCTGGTTAAATCTTAGCAAGTCTCAGTGCCTGAGCCTTAAATAACCACATACCATGAACTCTTCACTCTTATTCACAATGGCTGCTTCAACCACGTTTGATTAATATTTTCTTCATAAGGCATATGATTGTAATTAGCATTTCAAATTACCACAGGGACATCTCTACAAACAGTCACAGATGGGAGCACTGCTAACTTTAGCTTTCCCTCTGCAGGAACAAGAATCAGGAGGAGGGGAAGAGACTGTTTAGGAAGAGCTCCAGCCCTGGTGACACACTCGGGGCTTTCAGGCCTGCAAGGCTCTGATCCTTCTGGATCTGGGAGCTCCATGAAGAGCTGGGAGCTCCAAGAGAGCTGCTCTGCAGGGCAGGGCTGTCCCAGGGCACAGAGCACCTCTGTGCCACCCTGCAGGAGCTGGTACCTGCTCCTCATCAGTTCACTGCTGCTCCCACAACAGGAGCACACAAAAAGCAGTGGAGCCAGTGAGTCACTCCTGATCCTACTCACGACAGCAGGGAAAACATCCCTGAGGCAGAGCTTTAACTCAGCCTCCTCCCGGCCCAACACGGCCGAGGAGCCATCGGGAGGACACGGGACAGCCCGAGGGGATGGAAGCTGAACTGCCACTCGTGTTATTTCCCTCAGATGAGACCTGAGCAGGGACTATTCCCACCTGGGAGCACACCACTGAGAGGCTGACAGCAGGTCCCATCCCGCTGCTGCCTGTCCCAGAGGAGGTGGCAGGAGGGGCACACGGAGGGGAGCAGGGAATGGCCCCCATGGCTGGCAGTGCCCAGCAGGCCCCTCCCTGAGCACGGGGAAGGCAGAACTGGCAGTCAGAGCAGGAGCTGTCCCTCCTCCCGACCCCACTCACCGTCTGCCACCGGAGCCTTGACGGGCTCGATGCGGGACACGATCTCTGCCAGGTCTGTGAAGGAGGTGGTGGGACAGGTCACGTTCTGAAACACAGCGAGAGGTGAAGGAGTGTCAGCAAATCCACACAGCCAATCCCAGCAAGTCGAGACTGCATAAAAATGATCTCCAACAGACAAAGCTCCAGACGCACAAATTCCCCACAGCTGCCCCCTCAAAAGCCATTACTCATCAGTGAGAAATCCTCAGAACAGCTCTCCTGAGGCAGGTCTGTGGCAGAGATGGGATTCCCAGCAGTGGGACACGCTCTTAACGGCTCCTATTCCACCCATGCAACAAGAAGCCCTATGAAAAATTTAGCAAAGCACAGAAAATACCCCAGAGGCAAGCACAGGAGGGGCTGGGCCCTGGGATGGACAGAGCTCACTCCACTTGTTCATTCTCCATCAGTGTCCCTTTCTAAGAGGGACTGGCTGGTCCAGGTGCAGCCCCCAGGGAGCTCCTGCTTTCCCTTGGGAGAAGGTGTCCAGGTGGGCCCACCCCTCAGCTGGAGTGATGCCACAGAGGCACAGGGTGGGCACTGGGGTGACCAGGACCCCCCTGGGGACCCCTGCAAGCCCCAGAGCTGGAGATCCTGCAGTGAGCAAGAGCCTGCGGAGAGACATCTCCCACTGCAATTCCTCCTTCCAATAAACCCTTGCTATTTTCACTCTGTCTCACCCAAGCAGTGGGCTGAGGGTTCTCTATTTTGAGAAGTTCCTGCTCCAGTCTCTCCTCTAAGAAAACCCAACTCTGGCACTTAGGAACCCTCTTGGGCTTCCTGCAGCCCCACCTCCCTCCTTGGGGCCAGGCACAATGTCACCAGGGGGACACCTGAACACCTCTCACCTTTTTTTAAACCCAGTGAGTTTAATGAACACAGGAACAGCCCCAACCCAGAGGAAAGGGGTGGGGAAGAGCTGGCAGAGGGACCTGGGCTGCCAGGAATTGCTGTGACAGTTGTCTTCCCAAACACCCAGACCTGCCCATGTGCTCCCAGCCAGGGCAGCTTCCTAACATGGGGTTTTATGAACAATCCTCTGCTCTTCTGGCAAGAACAGCGACCCTATGAATCACACAGCCCCTGTGGGGTCACAGCAGCAGCCCATTACTGCTGCAGCAAAGTGCTCTTGGTTGACCTTTCATCTGTAGCTGATTTTGATGTAATTTGGAACAGCCACAGCAGAGAGCAGATCCAGGACAAGCAACGGGGGCAGAGAAAAGCCTGGAGGGAATGAAAAGGTAGCTGTGTGAAATGGAACAGCAGCAGCTCAGGACACACACTTTGAAATATCAAGAAGTTGGGAAGCTCATTGTGACTGTTAAGGAGCTGTGGGACAGGATGAGTCAGCCCAGGCTGGCTTTGAACATCCAACCTGAACGCTCCCAGTGCAGCACTCGCACAGAGCTCTGTCCCAGCACAGGGAAGAAAAGCTCCCTGCCAGCTCCAGCCTGAGCCACACGAGCCCGTGAGGGACACGTGCACCCTCTGGCCACCACACAGACACAGCCATGCCCCAGGCCATCCCTGGATGCCAAAAACCCACAAGGACGAGGTGGCTGCACAGAGCACTCGGGCAGACAAGTGCCAGGCTGTCCCTGGGAGCGGGGAGCAGGCAGGGACAGCTTTGGATGGGATCAAAGTGCAGGGCCCAGCACCAAAGGGTGCCCCAGGAAAACCATCAGCAGCTCCTGAGGTGGGGATGGGTGGGAATGAAGTGTGACTGTGCCCTCAGGAGCATCTGTCCCCCAGCTGACCCCCAGGTCAGCCTGTCTGAGGGCACCTGGGGAGGCAGCTGCACCCAAAGCCTCGGCACCAGGACGGGAAAACCACTTGTGGGAAGCCAGGTGTCCCCCCACTCTCGTTTGGTGCTTTACAAACAGGAGTTTAATGTTTAAGTGCTTCCTCTCACTACTTTTAAGGACAAAATCACCCTCCCATCAGATAACACAAAGCAAAGAAGTGTCTCAGATGCACCTGAAACCTACTCTCAAACCTCTCTGATGGTTTTTTTCTTTTCCAAGGAGAAAAGTCTTCTCTTTGGCACAATCTTTATGAAATAAATTAGAGGAGAAAGACAGTTACTATTGTAGTCTGCTGGATTATATTTAGCTTTGACTATGAATAACACCTCAGTAGACAAAACTTCCCCAAGGAGATCCAATTAATGGTGCTGCAGCATTCCATGCTGGGGAAGAGTTAAGGGCTGCTCAAAGTAAAGTTTATGTAAGGTTCCTGTTGTTTGTGTCTTCAGTATTTGCATTTTGAAGGCAAGATAAACAGGGACTGAATGATCAAAGAGAAGGAAAAGCATCTAAATGATTAAATATCTGGATTTTTAAATAAAATGGCAACGCTCACGACATGGAAATGAGACGATAAGAAATGGCACTCAGCTCTCAGATGTTGAGCACTCCAGAAATAGATGAAGAACTAAAACATATAAAGCATCAAAACCTTTGCTAATGAAAGGCAAGTTAAAAATATCAGCTGCTCTGCCTGGAAGATAACACAGCTAAAGGACTTAAGTGATTCTAATGGACTAAGGAAAGCAAGAAAAACGCCCCAGTGGGAGCTGCAACAGTTATTACTTCATAGAAATATATCTGCAACAGAAGTCAGATGCAAAAATCCTGGGTTTCAGTGGGCTCCCGAGTTTCAGGAGGACGAGCAGGTGATCCTTGGGAGCACCAGGGATGCACAGAGCCCGTGGCTCCTGCTCTGTAACCCGGGAGGGCTGGTGAGTCACTCTCCCAGCCCCATTATTTCCATGCTTTGGCACCTCAGCAATCAGCACTTGGTGCCTCGTTATCAGTGAGTGCAGGGCCAGGCTGTGTATCTGATCTGCAGGGCCCTGAAGCGCCCCAGAAGCCAGGGTAGGTGTGACAAATGTCCCTCATGCTGCTGTGATACCATGATTTAAGTGAAATATTCCCCTCCATGACTGCATCCCATAAAAAGGGCAGTTTTAAAAGCAGTCTCCTTTACAAGAAGTGGCTGTTACAGCAGTGAAAATGTCTGAGGCTTGTAAAAGCGAGGCTGAAGTAGGACACAACCAATTCTGAGACACACAATTTTCCCTCCCTTGACTTCTATGATGACTTTTAACACAAACCTGAACCCCAGCCCCTCATGTCTGATCAGGAGGGGTCAGAGGTGGATTGAGGACCCATCTTCTGCAGTCACACTAAAGCACCTCCTCATCCAGGAGTGTTCCCAGTAAGAAATCCCAGGCTGAGGAGTCTGGGGGCTCCTCAGGCTCATGGATCACCAGCTGCTTTCCTCCATGGCTCAGTCCCTGTGTGCTCCTTCCAAAGCCACTCTGGCCCTGCCAGGCAGCGTGGGCAGATCCATCAGATGATGGGAAGTGTGAGTGCCCCTGGAGCTGAGGGTGACATTCACCTCATCCCAGCAGAGCCACTGCCACCCCTCAGTGACTCACAGCCTCTGCTGACACCGAGGGCTCAGATGGGGAATCATCCACCCCTCACTCCTGGCCCGGTGTCCATCCTGCCATCCATCCTCTCCCTGTCTCCAAGCCAAAGTGCTCTGCCACCCACCCCTGGAGAGCTGCAAATCCTCAGTGTCATCTGTCACCTCACTTGACTTCCCTCTGCGAGGCTCACGATGGTTATGATTCATTCTGGCCATCCCTTAAAAAATTACTGCTCATTTCCCTCTCTCTGAAAGATGATAAAAAGAATTACTGGGTAAAACATGAAGCCTTTGTAGCACTCGGGTTTCAAATCAGAGGGATTCAAAAAAGGGGAAGGATAGATTAGAATATATTATAATATATTATCCAAGTTCCTCTGAAAGGTGGGAACTGTTTCTTAAAGCTGACTGGAACTTCCCTGCCAAGAAATCCAGAGCACTGAGCTGTGACCCAACCTCAGGGCAGCCACTGTCCCCTGTCCCAGCCCTGAGCAGCTCCAGCAGCACAGAGCATTTCCCTGAGCACTTACATCAGTTTTGGATTTGCAGGTCTCTTGCCTGTCCTTCAGCATCTTGTCAAGGACTCCACTCCTGCACCACACATTAAATACGGTTTTCCCGTGCTGGTATCCCACTTCCTGGAAAAAAAAACAATCAGGAGGAAAAAAATGTAATTAATAACTGCCATTAGCATGGAAACAACTGGAAAAAACAGACCCATCGCTCAAGGTTTTACTCTTTTTCTCAGAACACAGCAGGAATGATGTTGAACAACCAAATGGGAAGGACAGAGCAACAGGTTTTGAGAGCCCTGGATCCCCTCTCCAGCCCTGGTGTTGGTCTCTCCTCTGGTTTTTGGATGAGGGTTCAGAGCACGGGAGACACTGGGGCTGGAATTCACCTCTCACAACCTATCCCAGCCCAGGGTGGGGGTGATGAAGGGGAGGAAAAGGAGCTGACAGCTCTGCCACTGGCTGGGTCAGGCTGACCCAAAGGAACCACGAGAAGCTGAGCTTCAGGAGCTGACACAGAGCCCCACTGCCCTGGGACTGTACACCAGAGGGGTGTCACAAGAAGAGATTTCAGCTCCTTGGAAAATGCTGGTGCCCACTTCCATTTCCTGTGAAATCCAGGCACGCAGCTGAAATGAAACCCCCCCACGACTTCCCAGCCCCCAAGGATAAAGGAATGCCTGGACTGCCCTTCCCCCTGAGGTCAGCACAGTTCAAAGCTTCCCTTTCAGGGCAGAGGTTAGCGAGCTGTGCTGCAGGGAGCGAGGATGCAGGAGGTGCTGCCCCTCCATCCCTGCAGGGTCTCACAGACAGTGACACCTCTGAGGAACTGCCCTTCTCCCAGGTTCCACTGCTCTGACAAGACTGGCCTGGTGCCTTTACATCTCTTTAACAGCTCCACGTCAGAACAGAGCAGGAATGTGACAGCCCACGATCTGTTCCCGTGAGGAACTACCACACCTGCCTGTCAAGGTTTGCAAATCAGCCAGGGCTCTCCAGCTGGCAAAGAACAAAGAATTATTTATCAGCAAAGCCCTGGATCCACTGGCAGACAGCAGTGTTTGCCCAGGAGCCAAGAGGCACCAAATATCCTAGAGAAAATATTGAGACTGGAGAAATCAGCCAGTGGTTTGGAATAGTTCTGGGTGTCCTCAGGAGTCTCTCAATGAGAATCTGCAGGGCTAAGCCAAGCCCCTGGGGTTGGTCAGTGTTTGTTAAGCCAGGACCAGAGAGATCAGGCCTAAGGAGCATCATGGCTTCTCACTGAACTGTAATGGAGGTTGACTTAAAGAAGGAGTGGTGGTTTCCCAGCCTGGGAGAGGAGCAAAGCTCTGCAGGAACACCTGGACAGGGAAGATGCCTGCACAGCTAAAACAGGCAAAGAATGGATGGAGACAGTAAAATCGCTTTCTTGACAGGAGACACTGAGCCACAATCTCTCTGCTGCCCTGCCTGGGCAGGGACATTTCTGCTGTGAACACTGGGTTATGTCACCAGAACAATCCCCTGCATACCTGGAGCCAGCTCTGCCCGTGCTGGGCTCTGACACAAACAAACAACCCAATGCCAGAGGTGTGTGACTGGCAGCATCACTTTTCCAATGTCCTTCCACCGACACTGGTGCCATTTCCTGACCCTCTAAGGGGTGCAGAGGAATTGTGAATGATGTTTTATTCATAGAAACGTTAAAACATTAACAGAACCAGGGATTTTCATGTTTCCCTCCATTTCCAGGGTTCAAGGGCCCCCTGACAGACTCCTGCAAATCCTTCGTGCTACAACAAGGAGGGGAGAGCGAGGACAAAGCCCAGCCCACAGCAATGCCAAGCCCCAGCTGCCCAGAGCAGCTCAGACACCCAGGAGCTCTCACTGATCAGCTGAGCAGGAACTGCCACGAAACAGAGCGAGGCAACCGATCCCTTCACAGGTCATTATATAATCAAGATTACTAACTCAATTCCTGCTGCTAATCCAATCTCCCGGCCGGGATATCATTCCACAGCATTATTGAGTGTCAATTATTCACTCTGTGCCAACTGACTCCTCTCACTCTCCGCCGGCTCCAGCACTAATTAGCACCGGCAGAGCTGTGAGGAGCAGCCACGGGGGGGCCCTGGGCTGCCCAGGGAGGCACTTACACAGATCTCGTCGAACTTGCCGAAGTCCAGGGTGCCGTAGCGGTCGATGGGGGGCCGGATGTACTCGCAGTAGTCGCTGTTCTTCACCATCTCCAGCTGCCGCACGCAGCACACGTAGGCCAGGCGCGTCTGGATCTCGGCCATGTTCAGCACCTGCCCGGCACACAGGTCACAAAGTCAGTCCCTCCAAGGGAATTTCGGAACGTGCTCTGTGTGTTCTGGGTGGGGGAGAAGCGAGCTGGCACACAGGAACCTGGTGATGCCCTCGCACAGCAGCAGCTCCAGCTGTGCCCCAGCGCGGAGCCTCCACCATCAGCAGCACAAAGGGATTGCCTTCCAACAGTTCCAGCTTGGACCAAGACTTTCACGCCAGGATATAGTGAAATATCTGTATAACTTAAAGATCTGTGCTGATGTGAGGCCATTTGGGCAGTTGGAATATTTCACTGGGTACTACTGAGACTGATTCCAGCTGGGGAATGCAATTGGGAGGAGACAATTAAAATCAATATTCACTTGGGGGACAGCTGCAGAGCCAGGTAATTTAGGAAATGCAGAATAAGGAACAGAGTTGGCCTGACCACATGCAACAAAAGGAAAATAAAATAATAATAATAATAAATCACACTCTGCAGGCCCATGTTTATCAGTTGGACTTAATTACTGCCTAGTGCTAAAATCTCTTTAAGTCAGCAGTTCAGAGACATACAGGATAGAAAGTGAACTGGACAGATTTACTACTTCTATTGGTAGAATTAATAAATTCTGACTTTATCAGAACGTATGCAGCTCCAAGAAAAGGTTTCTTTGCTCTAAGAATTCTGCCAGCCCCCTCCCCATCACTGCCTTCCCCGTGGTGTGAGGGCACTGCCCAGTTCCCTGCACAGGAACTCAAATCCAGCAAAACAACGAATCTGTCACAGACTTGCTCCCTGAACAACAGAGGGAAGCTTCCCACTTCTCCCACTATTCCCACTGCTCTGGAAAAGCAGCTGCCACTCCAGTCTAGCCCCCAGTACCTTGACTTTCTCAGCNCTGGTGATGCCCTCGCACAGCAGCAGCTCCAGCTGTGCCCCAGCGCGGAGCCTCCACCATCAGCAGCACAAAGGGATTGCCTTCCAACAGTTCCAGCTTGGACCAAGACTTTCACGCCAGGATATAGTGAAATATCTGTATAACTTAAAGATCTGTGCTGATGTGAGGCCATTTGGGCAGTTGGAATATTTCACTGGGTACTACTGAGACTGATTCCAGCTGGGGAATGCAATTGGGAGGAGACAATTAAAATCAATATTCACTTGGGGGACAGCTGCAGAGCCAGGTAATTTAGGAAATGCAGAATAAGGAACAGAGTTGGCCTGACCACATGCAACAAAAGGAAAATAAAATAATAATAATAATAAATCACACTCTGCAGGCCCATGTTTATCAGTTGGACTTAATTACTGCCTAGTGCTAAAATCTCTTTAAGTCAGCAGTTCAGAGACATACAGGATAGAAAGTGAACTGGACAGATTTACTACTTTTATTGGTAGAATTAATAAATTCTGACTTTATCAGAACGTATGCAGCTCCAAGAAAAGGTTTCTTTGCTCTAAGAATTCTGCCAGCCCCCTCCCCATCACTGCCTTCCCCGTGGTGTGAGGGCACTGCCCAGTTCCCTGCACAGGAACTCAAATCCAGCAAAACAACGAATCTGTCACAGACTTGCTCCCTGAACAACAGAGGGAAGCTTCCCACTTCTCCCACTATTCCCACTGCTCTGGAAAAGCAGCTGCCACTCCAGTCTAGCCCCCAGTACCTTGACTTTCTCAGCCAGGGGGTTCCACCTCTTCCAGAGCAGCCACCAGCCCGACAGGCAGTCGCCGTAGTTGGTGAGGTCGGTCTCGTCCCGGCTGCCCACGTCGATGGCGATCACCACCTTGGCCCCCATGGACCTGGCCACGTCAGCTGGGGACAGGAGATGTCAGAGCCCCTCTGCCCTCCCTGCTGCTGCTCCCAGGTGCTCCCAGGTGCAGGTACAGATCTACACGGCCCAGGTGCGTCACCCGAGGTCGCACCTACCACGAGCGAGCAGCCTGACAGAAGTGCCCATCAGTGCCCATCCCTGCAGGAGTCAAAAGCCATGTGGATGTGGCACTTGGGGACATGGGTTAGTGCTGGGGGAATGGCTGGATTTGATCATCTTAGAGGGGTAAACAGTTCTGTGATTCCATCATGAACGCATGCAGCAGCTCTGCCCAGACCGTTCCTGCTCAGGGAGGCTCCATGCGGAGGGAGGGATCCCAAATCAAGCCCTGAGTGACCCCAGGGTGAGTCCCCACTGCAGAACTGCTGGGGGACATCACTGACAGGGGATGTTTTGCCCCAGCTCAGTGGGATGACCTGACTCTCCCTGTGAGGCTGCAGGGGACAGGGGGTGGGGCAGTGACACCGCGTTGGGAATAATGGGATAGAGCACACCAAACCCACGTTAATCCTAAAAAAAGACCTGGGGGACCTGCAGAGAGAACAAGTGGCAGTGCCTTAGAGAGGGGAGGCAGCCCTGAAAGGAGAAGGTGACAATGGGAGGAGCAGCACAGGGACCTGCCAGCGAGGAGAGGCTGGATGTCAGCCTGAGAACAGCTCTGGATCCAAGAGAAAGATTCACATTTGAAAGTGGGAGAGAAATGAGGCAACACTTCCTACTTCAAGGTCAGTAAAAGGACGAGCTGCAGTCTTTGGATATGGGTGAGGATTTAGGGAAGCGCCAAGGGAGGGAAGAGAAGGACATGAACCTCACAGAATGAATTTATGTTTCTTTCACACCCCCAGAGTCCAAGATAGTTGCAGTTTCCAGAATAGTTTTGCGTAGGAAAACCACAGCTCTGAAGAGCCAATTTAGAGGCTTAATTTAGACACTTCTTTAAATCAGATCTGTTCTGTACCTTGGATTTACATCCCTGGGCTCCTTCAGTCTATTGTGTGTTTCCCACCCAGAGTNCCTGGGGACATGGGTTAGTGCTGGGGGAATGGCTGGATTTGATCATCTTAGAGGGGTAAACAGTTCTGTGATTCCATCATGAACGCATGCAGCAGCTCTGCCCAGACCGTTCCTGCTCAGGGAGGCTCCATGCGGAGGGAGGGATCCCAAATCAAGCCCTGAGTGACCCCAGGGTGAGTCCCCACTGCAGAACTGCTGGGGGACATCACTGACAGGGGATGTTTTGCCCCAGCTCAGTGGGATGACCTGACTCTCCCTGTGAGGCTGCAGGGGACAGGGGGTGGGGCAGTGACACCGCGTTGGGAATAATGGGATAGAGCACACCAAACCCACGTTAATCCTAAAAAAAGACCTGGGGGACCTGCAGAGAGAACAAGTGGCAGTGCCTTAGAGAGGGGAGGCAGCCCTGAAAGGAGAAGGTGACAATGGGAGGAGCAGCACAGGGACCTGCCAGCGAGGAGAGGCTGGATGTCAGCCTGAGAACAGCTCTGGATCCAAGAGAAAGATTCACATTTGAAAGTGGGAGAGAAATGAGGCAACACTTCCTACTTCAAGGTCAGTAAAAGGACGAGCTGCAGTCTTTGGATATGGGTGAGGATTTAGGGAAGCGCCAAGGGAGGGAAGAGAAGGACATGAACCTCACAGAATGAATTTATGTTTCTTTCACACCCCCAGAGTCCAAGATAGTTGCAGTTTCCAGAATAGTTTTGCGTAGGAAAACCACAGCTCTGAAGAGCCAATTTAGAGGCTTAATTTAGACACTTCTTTAAATCAGATCTGTTCTGTACCTTGGATTTACATCCCTGGGCTCCTTCAGTCTATTGTGTGTTTCCCACCCAGAGTCACCTGTGTCTGCTCTTTGGCCTCCCCAGCTGTGGAGGTGCAAGAGCTGCTTTGGTTTGCAATTCACACCTCTGCTTACAGACACAGGGANACGCGTGCAGCAGCTCTGCCCAGACCGTTCCTGCTCAGGGAGGCTCCATGCGGAGGGAGGGATCCCAAATCAAGCCCTGAGTGACCCCAGGGTGAGTCCCCACTGCAGAACTGCTGGGGGACATCACTGACAGGGGATGTTTTGCCCCAGCTCAGTGGGATGACCTGACTCTCCCTGTGAGGCTGCAGGGGACAGGGGGTGGGGCAGTGACACCGCGTTGGGAATAATGGGATAGAGCACACCAAACCCACGTTAATCCTAAAAAAAGACCTGGGGGACCTGCAGAGAGAACAAGTGGCAGTGCCTTAGAGAGGGGAGGCAGCCCTGAAAGGAGAAGGTGACAATGGGAGGAGCAGCACAGGGACCTGCCAGCGAGGAGAGGCTGGATGTCAGCCTGAGAACAGCTCTGGATCCAAGAGAAAGATTCACATTTGAAAGTGGGAGAGAAATGAGGCAACACTTCCTACTTCAAGGTCAGTAAAAGGACGAGCTGCAGTCTTTGGATATGGGTGAGGATTTAGGGAAGCGCCAAGGGAGGGAAGAGAAGGACATGAACCTCACAGAATGAATTTATGTTTCTTTCACACCCCCAGAGTCCAAGATAGTTGCAGTTTCCAGAATAGTTTTGCGTAGGAAAACCACAGCTCTGAAGAGCCAATTTAGAGGCTTAATTTAGACACTTCTTTAAATCAGATCTGTTCTGTACCTTGGATTTACATCCCTGGGCTCCTTCAGTCTATTGTGTGTTTCCCACCCAGAGTCACCTGTGTCTGCTCTTTGGCCTCCCCAGCTGTGGAGGTGCAAGAGCTGCTTTGGTTTGCAATTCACACCTCTGCTTACAGACACAGGGAGTGCCAGATGCTGACCTGGGACATCTATTTTGTGCTATTTCCATTTCTGGGTTTTAGGTAAACACAGCCCCGATGGAAAAATAAAGTCAGGGTGTGACAGGAAGATGTAAATCCCTTGGGTTGCTCGGGTGGGGAGTCTCTACCTGAGGTTCCTCCCCGTGCACAGTCACAAACTGCAGTGACCCCACGGGGCTCTGCTGCCTTGGCCACCCCCTGAGCGCCGTGAAACCTGACACAGAACACATCCCAAACATTCCACCTCACAGCCTTGGGCCCTGCTGGGTTCAGACCTCACCCCACACCCCACACCCCTCCTTCGATGGCCCCGTGATTCCCCCACTGCCACGTGCTCCAGGTGACACCAGCCTGGGCAGCAAATGCTCTCAGAAATATTTCGTAATTAACTGATTGAAGAGAAACCCCAAGGCAGGCTGTATGTCTGCAGTTTGATTCCTGCTCTCTCCCTTCAGCAAGCACTAAAATAATTCAGAACTGGCTGGGAGTTGAGTGTTCAGAATTATCAGGAAATACTTCATTACTAAAGCCAAGATAAAGGAAACACCCAGGAAACTGAGAGCAAGGACTCCAGGTAAGCAGCATGAGGTTAAAGGTGCCTGTGAGATTTCTCTGTGTTTTCGGGAAAAAACAAGAGGCCCAAGGTTTGCAGGCTGTTTGATGGGCAGTTCTGGGAATTTCTGCCCCCAAGAGCTGTGCTCCTACCTGGCAGGTTGTTGATGTAGCCCCCATCCATGAGGAGATGGCCATCCTTGGGGTCACAGAGCGGGGGCATGTACCCCGAGAGGGACATGCTGGCACGGACGTACCTCCACAGGGAGCCTGCAGGGAGGGCAGCAGCATTAATTACCCAGCATTAATTACTGCCACGCAGAGGGGAGAGGCTGGGGCACTCATTAAGACAATCAAGAGATAGAGGTTTTCCTCAGAACACTGTGAGGAAATTATTAAAGCAGTTTATTATTTTCTGTATCATAATCCTGGCTAGGACAAAGCAAACACTATGCAGACATCAGGCAAAAGCCCCAGAACCCACGGGTTTAAGCCCATTCCTCACATTTTCTGCCTTCTGTGAGATCTCAGCAGGCTCCTGACTGCAGGGAGCACCAGGGCTTTGTGGAGCTGGGGCTGAGGAGGAGGGAAGGGAAAGGTTTCTGCTGAGGACAGAGGGATGGACACAACAAGTGCAGCTGAAGGCGCTGTGTTCTACAGAGATCCACAAACCCCTGGCTTTTAGCAGGACCTGAACCTGAAAAAATACAAGCTGTAGAACCCCCAAAATTCTATTTTCCCTCCTCTGCAACAAGCAAACGTTTTCACTTGTGAAACCACTGCAAATGCCTGGTGGAGACCATTATCTTCTCTTGGGCCATTTCTGTAGGTGCTGTAAGGAGCAGTTACAATCCTTTAAGCTGTTAGAAACAAAATTTAGTCAAGTAGAAATTGATTGGACGTGTTTCCTGTGAAACACTCTGCTTTAAGGCTCTTATACACTGATTTTTCTCTTAACATTTGCATCAGCCAAATTGGGAAGACACTGCATTTCCACAGGCCAAGAGGCTTGTCTGAGAAGTGAATCTTTAAAATACCAGGAATAAGTGAGCCTTGCAGTGTTAACTCACTGCTCAGTAATTAACTGCTTGGTGCTTCCAACAGCAACTCTTCCCAGCAAATTCCCTGGGAATTGATTTTTTTCCTTTTCTTTTTCAAACAGATAACAGCTCTGTCTCTAATTACAACCTCAGCACTCCTGCTGTTAGCACAGGTTAATACTGGCACATTTGGGGGTTATTAGTCATAGTTTTAGTGGAACTTCCACCCAAGGAAAGTGCTGATGTGTGTTACACCTCACAGACCAAACCAAGATGGGAAATGGCAGCAGCTGGGAACTTAATTTATCTCCATTCCGTGGAGACAACCGTAACTGCTCTCCAGCTGATTCCTATCCTTACACTAAACTTCCACAGGGACAAGCAGCTGGATGGAGTGAGCTTCCTGACCTCAACTGGCTTAACCTGCTGTGGAACGGGAATCCAAAACCTCTGAGAAGGGTTAATCCTTTTTCTGCTTGTTTTAGCTGCCCTGATCAAAGCCCAGAGTCCTTCAGCAGCTCCATAACCCCCCAGGAACGGCAGGAATGGACAGAGTGACCTGTGCCAGCTCCAAGGACAAACGTCAGAGACGTGGCAGCAAAGGCTGCAGCTCCCCCCAGGAATATCTGGGGCACCTGGAGGCCTCCCCTGCAGCCCGAGTCACTGCCCTGTTACCCCAGACAGACAAAAGGCAAAGGCAGGGACACATCCCAGGCACCTCAGATCCTCCTCCCCTCTTCACTCAGTGAGAAACAGAAAGGACTGGCCACAAGTGAGAGCCTCAGCCAGCCCCTGCTTCAGGCAGAGTCTGTTCTGGGGGAAGACAGCTTCATTTAGGGGGATTTGAGTCTTCAAAGGTTTCAGTTGCTTTAAGTCTGATTTATGGCTAAAACACCTGCACATCACTTTAAGGATGCTTCAAGGAAACAGAAGGTGCCAATGGACCCATTTTCTCCTCAAACAGGGAATGCAGCATCTCATTTAACTCCCTCCCAGCAGCCCTGCAGTTTGTCACCTGTGTACAACCACAGTTCGGTGCTCAGCAAGTAACAGGGAAGGGAGAAACAAAAGGAAGGACAAATTTAAAGGTGAGACAAATTCCAGGAATAAGGGGCAACCCTGAAGTCCCACAGGATGATTTAAGGCCTGGAGAGGCCACGGGCACACTCACCATCCCTGTGCACCCTCATGGCCGAGGCAGTGATGTCGGTGGTGATGGTGAAGTAAGGAATCCACAGATCCTGCAACAGAGGAGTCCCAATTTCACTAAATCTGTGACCTTGCACTTAACCTCAGCCTGTGCCTGACACACACCACAGCAACAACCTCTGGACCTTACCAGACAGAGCTACACACACCTGCACGGATGGAGAAAAAACCCCCAGCCCTGTGTTTAAATTCATAAATTTGTCTGTCATGCAAACAATTCACTCAGAACCAAGGCAGACAAAAATCCTCATTTCCTTTTTGCAGTAGCAAGAAGCCCTTGTTCCAGCAGAGCGTGCAGAGGCAGCACAGAGAGCTCCTCACACAAACCAGAGTCACCTTCTGCAGGGTGTCTTTATTTTAGTTTCAGGTGAGGGGTGGGGGCCTGATGGTCACTCCCACCCCAAGGGATCCCGAGGCTGTTTAGTGCTGGAGGACATGAAGAACATGATCCATGGCCTCCTGACTGAACAGTGTTCAATTTGTACCTCCTGGTGATGGAGCCAGGGGCCATTTCAGCAGGAAATGCAGACTCAACATTTCCTGGAACCAAAGAGGTCAACACCAAACTTTGGAGCCTTGGCCACAGGAACAAAGGTAGATCTCCAAGAAGATTCTACAGGTTGCCTGAGATCCTGCAGGGTAACACAACAGTGGGGAGTGTGGAACAGAAGGAGGGTGAGACACAAAAAGAATGGCCAAGCCAAGAGCTTTGAGAGTTTATTCAGTGGGGCCAGACCGAAGCACCCGGCCCCTGGCAGGGGAAGTTCTCCCTCTGGATCAGCTGTGCCTCACCTCCCACCAGCTGGAAAAAGCAAAGGGGAAGGTGACCTCCCAACTGTGCAGGGCTTTGCTGGGGAGAGGGCAGTTTTGGAAAGTTTCCATGGTGCCTGGTGAAACGGTAGCTGCCAAGGGGAAGGAGGAGGACTTGTCTGAGTAAACTGAGCTCATGCCCAGGGAACAGCTGATGCTGCTCCGTCAATCAGAAAAGCTGAATCAAGGCTGAAGAGGAAAAGCTGCTCTCCCAGGCAGCCTTTGGTCACTGGACACGGTGTCTGGGCTTTCTCCAGCACAGCTTTGATGGGCCTTAAACTCAAACCAAACACAGGTTTGGACTCCAGGACCATTGGAGCTGGAAGCCCTCCCTCAGTGCTCAGGCTGCAACTCCTGCGGTGATTTCTGTGCTGTTCCACCTGAAATTCTGCCCTGCCAAGAAGCAGGGGTTTTGTTCTGGTGAGTTTCATCTCTGCAGAGCTGGTGGGACTGGGAAGGACTCAGACATTGCACCAGCATCACAGCCCTGGTATAAATGCCAGAGGAAAGGGGGTGAATGAAGTGTGATCACAAGAGTATTAAGGTTCCCCTCCACACTGAAGATATTCTGGGGATTGCAGTTCTCAGTGAACCAACCACACACTGAGCAGAAACAGGGGAATGGGAAAAGAAGCCTCTCTGACAACTCCTTTCATGCTCATGCAAACAACAGCACAAAGCAAACTAACCCGAGCCCTCCCACGCAGCAATAAAATCTCCTTGCTCAGGGATTGTTCCACTGATTTTGGAACAGAGCATCATTCAAGTCTGAAACAGGACTTAGTAAAAGCCTTGTCTGATTCCCCACACCTGAACCCCCAGCTGATTTACAAGGGCATTTTGGCATGGGGATAAGAATTCTGACACGGAGAACAAAAAAATCTAGAGGTTGATGTTCTCACAACAGGATGGGTAATTTGAGAGGAAAACAGCTCTGTTTCTTGAGAAATTTCTTTCAAGCACCCTGGCCTGGGCCTGTGTGTCCAAGTGCCCCACCCTGGGTTTCTGTGTGCTCCCTGAGGGACCCACAGGGATGATCCCTGCTTGGGAAGTGCCTGTGACGGGGTTTTTGTCACCAGGGCCCCCACACGAGCTGGGAATCAGGAGACACCCACGTTACAAGGGTTGGCAGAGAGCAAATTCCAGAGAAAATGGAAACCTCCCTTTCAGTGTCAGAAATAACAGTTCAGTGCAAGCGCTCCTGCTCCCGTGTGGGAGAGGGGTGAGGACTCGTGTGGGAAGCACAGGGGTGTCACCTCACAGCCACAGCAGCAAAAAGGAGGATCTGGCCCAGAACTTCTGAGTTTTAAACTTTTCTAGAGCCACGAGGGTCAGCCCCTTGGGTAGGAAGTTCCCAGGTTTTCCTGGGATCACTGCGGGTCCTCTCAGGAAGGAGCAGTTGTGGCCAAGCACCCAAACACAAGCTCTGCTTGTAAGGCTGTAATTAATCTCTACTGATAGGAATTTCCAGGTGGAAATCATTGCTACCCACCCAAACCCACCCCAGCTAGGGAGAAAAGATGGATGTTTGCAGTTTGGATGCCTTAAATGCTTTGAGAAATTATTTTTTTCAAGGTTCCTGGCTCAGCTCCTGTTACTTTCTCAGTCTCCCTTTACCCTGGGGCAGCTCCCAGCTCCAGCACTGGTTACCCAGCACTGATAGTGGGAATTGCAATGAAGGAATAACCCTCTCCTGACTTCCCTGCCTGAGCTACACAACATTTTCCCTTATTTATCTGAGGGAATTCTTCTTCCCACATGAGGAAACCCTGGTCACAGACTGAGGGGCTGTGATGGTCAGCACACGTGCACAGAGATGATGCTGTTGGATGCCTCAGAACTGGATTTCTCTTGCACAAAACCTTCCTGTGACTGCAAGGAAAGACCAGAATATGCAGCTACAGCTGTTAAAATTCCTAAGGAAGGAATCTGCTGCATCTTAAAAAGGAAGTACAATGAACTGACTGCAGGAATCCAAAGCGGGGATAGACAGGAATGGCCTCAAGTTGCACCAGGGGAGGTTTAGGTTGGAGAGCAGGAAAAATTTCTTCATGGAAAGAACGGTCAGGCATTGGAACAGCTGTCCAGGGAAGCGGTGGAGTCACTGGGAGTGCTCAAAAGCCTGGGGATGTGGCACCTGGGGACAGGGGTCAGTGGTGACCTTGCCAGTGCTGGGGGAATGGTTGGACTCGGGGATCTTAGAGGCCTTTTCCAACCTTGATGGTTCCAGGATTCTCTCAAACCTGTTTGTCTCCAGCACTCTCCCCTCTGCACAGCAAACTGCTATTTTAAGCCACATGATGATTAATCACTTACTTTCATCCTTGCACTTAGGTAGGGAATGTTTTGGATTATTTTTACCAAATATATTTAAAGTATATACAGCGTTAATTTGCTACATGATCTTTAATCACAAGGATGCAAACACAGGAATAATTTGGTTGAAATTGCAAATCAGGTGAAATTCCAAGGCTACCCAAACACTCCCTGAGCTGACAAACACTGATAACGTGCTTTACAATCTGCTGCTGCTGAGGGATGGAGGAGAGGTGGATTCTTGGCTCAGGTGGACCACACAACACCCAGCAACTACAAAAAGGTCCCCAAGTGCAAACCAGGACACAAAGGACTCTGCCATTATTGCAGCTTTCAGTGGGCTGCTCAGAAAAATTCACTCCAGCTTCGAAATTAAAATTCAAAAAAGCCAAACCCATTGCAACCCAATTGGAGCCCTTCTCTGGTGTGCCCTGAAGGCCTCTGAGACCTGATTTGCAGAAAAATAATAATGAAGCAGTCTCAGCTGTTCTTCTTCAGAGTCACAATTTTCACTTCTTCTCTCAGACAATGAGATCCCTTTGTCAAACTGAAATAGCTACAAATCATCTACAATTCGTGTTTTCTAAATCCACCAAAAAGAACAGGCTCCTTCCTGCAGTCATGTAACACCACATTCACAGTTTCACCACGTTTTCAGCCACCCAGCAGCTCCAGATTTCCATATTAGCATGGAAAAAAGCTATTTCTGCTCCAACAGAACACAGGGACATAATTTCCTATCCATAAGGTGAACAAACAACCTACCTCTATCTGCTTATCTTTGAAGATGTTGTTGATGCTGTTGTTAAAAGCTGCTCCAGAAAACATAGAGGTTATTGGGTATGTCAAGTCTAGAATAGTCTTAAACACCGAGTTCATAACCTAAAAAGAGAGAGAGAAAAAAAAAAAGGCGTTTCAAAGGTAAACATAGGGCAGAATCCATGGGAATGTGAGCACTAAGGCTGCAATTCCAGAAACATCAAATTCTAGAGATGATATACTCCAGAGTTTAGAGCTGGTGCATGAAGTGTTGAGGGGACAGAAAAACAACTGCAGAATCTACAACCAGGAGCTCCTTGTGTGGTAAATTCACACTGAGTAAACCCCAAAGCAGCAGCAACCCCTGCAATCAGGCTCTGCAAGAACGTGCACTGCTTCCCCTGTGCCCCAAAATCAGCCCCACAGCAGCGTGCCCAGCACAGGCCTCAGCCTCTGCACAAGGACATGGATGGTGCAGCTCCATTCCATTTATTTTTTTAATTAAAAAAAAAGATGTTATGAGTTATTTTCCTCTTCACCATCCTTCCCACAGCACCTGTGAGGTTCAGTGGTGTGGGAAGGAATCCATAAATCCACGGTGGAGGAATTCCTTCATGCATCTCTTCTCATTTGGGGATCACACCTGATTTTTCTCCCAGACTTAAAGCTTTTCTCTGCCTCAGTGGAAGCAGAAAATCGTGTCTGGGATTCTCTGGGACTGCAGCAAGGTTCAGTCAGGCACATGTTCAAGAGCTATAAACACCTCCTATGGATGGGGGTCCATTATTTGGCACTCCCAGAGTCAGTTATTGGGATGTGTCATGGACCAGCATTTAACTGCTACAGACTCTGCACCAGCCAGGGAAACCAAACCCCATCAGGTTTCTTAAAGCACAACAGGTCCCTGCACACCAACCCTTCAACTCAGCTCTTCTAACACACAGATCCTGCAATTAAGCTTTCATGGATTCCCTTTTTTTTCCATTTTAACTGCCTTATTACACCTATGTGGTAACCAACATAGAAAATGATGAAAATCCCTAAACTTTATGGCATTATGGCCATAATATTTGTCCATAACCAGGCTGTTGCTGTCAAATCCTAATAAATCTTAACAGAATTCCATGCTTAATATATTACATCATAGTTAAAATGTAAAAGAAGACCACAAAACCCAATGAATCCCTCTTAAATTAAATGAGGTTTCGCTGGATGAAATACTTCTATGAGATGAAATATCTTCTCTCTCTGCATGTTCCCTGTGATTTAACAAACATCTTCTCAGAGATGAGGGCATCATTCCCAGGCAGACACATGGAACAGCCTCAAAGCTGCCAGCTGTTAAAGCAGCTGTGAGCAACATCTGGCCTTGGCTTTACTCTCGCAGTGATTTAAGGAGCAGCAGGATCAGCCTCCATTGTCATGTCCAGCTGCTTTCCAATTTCTATCAGGGATCTGCCCAGAGAACACGAGTGCTGGAATGGTTTGGGTAGGAAGGGAGACAAGGATGGGAACAGGAAATGTGGGAGAATGGAAAAGGCTGAGCACAAACCCAATGATGAGGCGTCAGCTTCATTCACATCTTCGCTCTGGGTTTGATGTGCTGAGGACAGTGTGCCAACCTAACTAACTATAGACTGCTACCCACAGCTTCAGAGGAGATGGAATTAGTGCTGCACCTAAAATAGGGATTAGGTCTCTGACAGTAGTCAGAGTGATTAAATCAGGGGAAGAGGCATTTACAAAGAGCCCTTTATTTAATACTGAAGAAAAATCTCTCCCACTCAGCACCAGCCATCGGGCTTCCCTTGTAGCAAGTGATATTTATAATGCTGAGCCTCTACGTTTCTCCTGATCCTGACAGTGGTCCTGCCCATGGACAAAATACTTTTAATTAACAGTTACTTCTTAATATTCTCATTTCTCAGAGCTGGAAGATGCCCTTTAGCTGATGCTGATGGCCAACAGCCTCCCTCAGCCTTCCAAGAATAGCTGCTACCACCTCCTGTTCCCCAGATAAATTCAGTTAAAGATCACCCTCTGCAGAGGCAGACAGAGCCTTCTGGCTCCTGCTCCACTTCCTACCAGGAGCTCTGGGATCAGCTCCAGCAGCTCCAAGAGCTTCATCCCCTGACACCACCAGGATGGGAAGCCCAGCCCTGAGCCAGCTCTGCCAGTGCTCCCAGGGTTTGCAGGTCATGGAATCCTGGAATGGTTTGGGTAGGAAGGGACCTTAAAGCTCATCCCATCCCCCCCCTGCCATGGGCAGGGACCCCTCCCACTGTCCCAGGCTGCTCCCAGCCCCAATGTCCAGCCTGGCCTTGGGCACTGCCAGGGATCCAGGGGCAGCCACAGCTGCTCTGGGCACCCTGTGCCAGGGCCTGCCCACCTTCACAGGGAACAATTCCTTCCCAATTCTTCATTAGCTTCTCATGAACTTTCACTTCTACAGCTCTGCTGCAGGATGAGCTTTCTTTTTAAAAAGACCTTCAATCCTAAAATAATTTTTTGAAGTGACCCTGGGGTATTAAAAAGTTCAGCAAGGAAGAGAGAAGGTTCTGCTCACAGAGAGCAAAGACACGTGATGGTGGACAAGAGGAATTTTCATCTCTGGCTCTTTTGTTCTTTGATGCAGAATTGTGGCAAACTGGTGAGAAAAGCCAGTATAATCCCAGGACTTTTCAATGTTCCTGACTATAAAGAAAACCCCCAAGGTTATGGGAAAACTTATGCAACAACAAAAATTTAAAACAGATCCAGTATTTTTTAAACTACCCGAAAGATCACCCAGTACCTTCTCAGCACTCACCTACAAAGTTTCAATGAAACAAGGAAAGGAATTCACACAGAAAAAACGTTAAATAAATAAAATAAAAATATAACTCAGGGCTGGATGAGCATTGGCATGACAGGGAAAAACCAAACAGGGCTAATCTGTGGCCTGATCAGCTCATTAAACCACAGGATCTCCCAATGGACAAAGAGAGCAGGGTCAGAGGCTGAACCTCATGACTCCATGGCCAGAATCCCCACATTTATTTGAGCTGTCAGTGCCACCAGACAGGCAGCAAATGATGGCAGTGTCCCACCCAGCCTGCCCTCATTCCCTTTAGGAGCAGCTTTTCAGCCCCACACACCTATAACCACATTCCTCTCAAAGATTATTCCATTCTTTGTGAAATATTTCTACTTTGATATATTAATCCTCTAATTAAAAAACCCATCAATCTGCAAACACCAAAGCTTTGGCTTGTTCACTCTGCTGGTTAAACAGAGGTACAGAAGACCCACAGAGACAATAAATAGTAACTAATCTGACTGGGAATTTTCATATTTCCCCCTGTATTTTGACAGGAGTAATTTATTTCTTCGCTGCTTCATTAGGTGCAGAAAACACATCCCATTAAAAATATCCCTCCTCCCAGCACCAAGTGTACAACCAGAGATACACCAGCTTCTAAAAATACCAGGAAGAGAAATAACTGCAGGACAAACAGCATTCAGTCTGATGGATTAAAAGGATACCCAAGGAAAGCTCAGAGTTAACTAATCCCTCCCAATGAAGCCATTTCCCAGCTGCCCCCAGGCTGCACTCAGCAATAACCCCCAGCAGCAGGAGCTCACAGCTCCAGAGGAGCAGCAGCAGCAGGTCCTGGAGCAGGGAATGCTCCAGCCTGGCTGAGGAAGGAGCTCCTGGGGCACCTCCTGCACAGCCACCACTGCTGCTGCTCTGGGGACAGCAGCAAAGGTCCCACTTGGGACGTGGAATTTGGGGTTATCTGAGGGATGTTTCAGCTCTCTCACACTCAGTTCCTTAGACTGGGTCTTGTAAGAAGCCCCTACAAACCTCCTGGCTGCTTCCCACACACTGGGGCTCCTTTCCCCTCTCCCTGCTCGCTATAAACACCATCCAAGAGTCAACACCTCAGAACAGCCCCTGATAAAAGATTTATCATCCCCCAAATGCTCTGTATGTTCAGTGTCATCTGGGAGAGGGGATTGCAGGACTCCCTGCAGTTTGCAGCCACTCTGCTGGACACTGCTGGTACCAGTGGGAAGGGCCTCCAACAGAGCAGGCTTTGCTTTTGTCCTCCTCAAACCCTTGGATGATTTCTGGGTTGGACATGGGCCTGCAAGAACACTCGTGGAAGCCCTCATGAAAATCCATTCTCCATTAATAAGATGAAATGCTTGCTCTAACAGAGGTCAGTCACCTCTCCCACTACTTCTTTGCAGGTTTCAAGGCACCAACACCTGAAAGAGCCCCAGGCTGGGCCAAAAATTGCCTTTTACCTTGTGAAACACTCTCTGAGCTTAGCAATTTGTGTTCCAAAGTTGATCAACAGATTAAATGCCTTCATTTCATCTCCAACTATTCCTGCTAGAAGTGACTGTGATTCCAGCTGAGGCTGGCAAGCTCCAGAGTGGGACCACAGCCCTGAGAAGCCCAGGAAACAACATCTCCATGACCTGACAAACAAGGAGAGAATCCTCTGGGCAAATGCACAGAGGAAAATTCCATGGCTGTAGCTTAACCAAGAGCTGGGAGAGAGGGCAGAGAGCCACAGAGTGCTGGGAAAGCACTGCAGGGAGGTGTCAGCACCCACTCAGATGCTGCCCTGGAGGCATCTGGTAGTGACCAAGGTGAGAAAGAGAGAGCAAAGTTAAGGGGATGTCTGACACAACTCAGTGCAGTTGGTTTTATATCTTTAATCTTGAGCCTCCCCCAGGTTTCTGATTCCAGCAAACTGCTCTGGATCATAAACAGTTTATGTTTTGGGTGCTTCCCAAGCCAGCCAGGCACAGGCAGCTCTTAAATAAAAAGCATAAAATCCATATTCTCCTGGCAAGCAGCAATGGGGAGGTGAATCAGTGCCACAGTGCTCTGCCCACCAGGACAGCACAAACATCCCAGGGCCTCAGTGTGGATTTCAGTGCCTCAGACAATTCAGCTTCCAAGAGACAGTTTTGGTTGCAAAGCCATTGCAGGTTAGAAGATCCTTGGGAGACATAAACAGTGCCCATGTGCCAATGACAGGCTCCTATTTTCCCCCTGAAACCCAAGACCTAAAAATCTTAATCTCATTTATAAAATTCCCTCTGTTGCTTCATTTTCAATAAGAAAATCTACAGGAAAATCTGGTTTTGATATGAAGAGTACAAAGTTGTAACCAGAAATAAAACTCTAAACTTCAGAAATAATCCTCACCTTCAGTCACTCTGAGCCAATGGCACTTGGGACAGTTTTTATCCAACATCTGATCAATAAATAAAACCAAGGCCAGGTTGGATGAAGCTTAGAACAACCTGGGGTAGTGGAAGGTGCCCCTGCCCACGGCAGGGGGTGGAAGGAGATGATCCCTAAGGTCCCTTCCAACCCCAACCCATCTTTAATTCCATGATAAATGAACTCACCCACTGAAGTCACTATTGAAAACAACCTTCCCAAAACTCGGGTGAACTTTGAAAGTAAGTTTTTGTTTGTACTAAATACTGAAAGTCAGGAATTTCTCCTGACCCAGAGTCTCAGTGCTGTGGAGTGCACAGGCAGGCCCAGCAATGACACATTTGGGAGTTATTTAGAGAAGGATTACCTCTGTCACTCAGTTCCACTGACACATGACAGCATGTGAGAAAGAGAGAGAATTACACAAAAGAGAAACACGTTTGTTGAGAGCTGGAAAGGAAACAGGTCCCAGCACATAAAAAGAGGAGATAAAACAAAGATAACCACAGGTGAGCACACTGAAACAACATCACTGTGCCCTGACAGCGTGACCAGGGCTCGTGCAGAGCCAAGCCAGGCAGCTGCCTCCTGACTCCTTGGACATGGAGCAGCTTTTCCAGGTGATCCATCACCGCCAGGCAGGGCTTGTTCTGTGGCACAGACGCTGAATTTCAGGAGGCTGCACCTTCCTGGGCAGCTGCTCGTGCCCTGCTGTGCCCGGGCCTCGCTCCAGCCGAGGAGGGAAGTGCAGCATTCCCAGAGGAGGGAATCCAGCATTCCCAGAGGAGGGAATCCAGCATTCCCAGTGCTTACCATGGCCCACTGGCGAGCTTTGATCCTCATCTGGTTGTAGCTGCGCTCCTCGGCGTACAGGGCGCTCATGAAGGCGCCGATGGACGTGCCCCCGATCATATCCACGGGAATGCCGGCCTCGATCAGCGCCCGGATAACGCCCACCTGGGAGCAGCCCCTGTGCCGAGGGAGGGAGAGGGAAAGGAAAGCCTCTGTCAGCCAAACAGTCATTGAAGGAGTGCAAAGACTGGTGATGAATGGGGCCTTCTAAGGAAGCCGGGCCCGCGCCAGCTGAGCTGCCAATCTCTTGCTAAACAAGCCCCGGTGCCAGGAACAAACATTATGAATGCAGGAATCTTCCAAGAGACTCCCAGAGGATCCCAGGGAACACGACCACGCAGCCTGGATCGGTGGGAAAGGCAGGGGGATGAAACAGCCAAGAGCTGAGCCGGTGGACGGGCGAGGGGAACGTCAGCGTGGATTTGAGGGAGCAGAATCTACCGGGGTCCTTCCAGAGCAGCCAGGAAAGGCTGGAGTTCAGAGCCCTTCCCACAAGTTCCTTTCCCAGTGATTCTCCACAGAAACTGAGCCAGCCTGGGATAGTGGGAGGGGGCACCACATGGATTAATAATGAATTTGAAGGTGGAAAGAGAAGCAAGCAGAGACAAACAGTGATGAGAGGGCAGAGGCTGTCTGCACACAGACCCGGGAGAGGGGCAGATGAGGAGGCAACTTTTGAGGATGACACAAATTCCTTCAGGAGAGTAAACCTATTCCTTGGTTTCAAGTGCAGAAGGAATTCTGAGCAACAATGGAGTCAGGTGAGGAACAACAGATGAATCTCAGTGCTGATGGGACAAGAGGCAAACAGAAGCAGCAACGCCCCTACAGCAGCCAGTTCTTATCCAGCTCTGCTGACGTGGATTTGGGAACCCCTGGGGATATTCCCTGAAAAATATTAACCTGCTGTTCAGTGCAAGTTCAAGTGGCAAATCAAAGAAACCAGAAAAAAACAGAAAACGTAAGAACACACATCCAGGACGGGCCAGAGTTTGGAAAACGGCGAGCAAGCTCAGACTTCTTACCCAGAAAAAGTGCAGAACTAAAAAATGACAGAGAGAAGCACAAAAGGTGACCAGAATATGGGATGGACTTCACATGAGGAAAAACTAAACTCAAATCACCCACGGGGGAAGATCCTGACTGATGGGAAACATGCAGGGCCAGCAATGATATCACCATGCAGAGATTTTAATGGAAAGGAAAGAATTTGCAGACAGGTGTACGTACAGCACAAAGTGGGGAAGCCACTGTTAGCACATGCTGGAGAGGTCAAATCACAAATGGATTTAAATGTGGAAAGGATGAATCAAAGGTACCAGGCTGTCAGTGGCTACTAAACATGACAGATGGGAGGTGCAAGCTGGTGCTCAGGAGGCTCAGAAGCTGCTGATTGCTGCAAACACTCGTCTCTGAAGCAGTCGCTGCTCCCCACCATCGGAAATGAGAGAGCAGAGGTGGAACATTTCATCTGATCCTATGAACATCTGATCAAATCTGTTCTTTTATCCCCTAGTGGGAGAGGGATCCCTGTCCATCCCACAGTACCACTGCAAACCACAGAGCACTGCAGTGGAGGCCAACTGCCTTTCCAAGCAGTCCAAAATTACAGCCTCTGCTTTCAAATGCTTTGTCCAATTAGCAAGAAGCCTTTTTGATTGGTTCATCCCACCTGGATGGATGCTTTGCAGTCTAAGCCATAAAGCAGTAAAAAAAAAATCTTCCTTTTCCCATTTTCATCCCATTTTCTGTCCCCCCCAGTTTGCTCCATTTCCATCCTCCTTCCCCTTGCTGTTTACATCCTATAAATACTTGCTAACAGCTGCCAAGTCCACCGTAGGTGTCATTTGGCCAAGCTATGCTGAACACATTCTTTCCATCCAAATAAATCCCCTCCAGCTGCTGAAATGCTTTGGGACAGGTTCGTGGTTATCCTGGGTGTAAATGACTTCAGTGACAGATCTGTGCTGCTGCAATCCAAGAGCAGAAAGTGGCTCATTTCGCTTTCCTCTCCAAATTCCCCTTCCCCTCTTCTCCTACTGCTTCTTCCCACAAGATGCCCTGAGTTAAAGGAATTACACTTTTATCCTGCTCCTTGTTTTTAGGTTTTTAGGGTGCAGCTTTTTTTGCACTCTGCTGCTTGTGCCTGGCACCTCCCCCTGCCACAGCCCCGATATTCCACCAAGGAACAGACCTTACCCTACAGCTCCTGCTCCCTGCACACAGCCCACATCAGGTGCTTTTCTGAGGACACGTGAAGCACCTTAAATCATTTCCTACTTGGAGGACAATTTTAAACAGGCCAGGAGTAGCTCCAGACTGGATTCTCTCCCTTTCACACATCCCTAAATATGAGGGATTTGATGTGAGAACTCTGGATTTGTTCCTACTTTGCTGCATGATGCCTTTGAATGAATAACAAAAGATCATTATTACTTTCATTGGCAAGTCATCCCCTCCTGGTGCATCCAGAGAGTCCCTGCCAATATCCCACTAACGTGTGACAGCCACAGATCTCCAGCAGATTCACTGATCCCAAAGCAAGATGGGAATCAAAGTCCTTTTCTTGCTTGCAAAGGGACCTCCCATGAGCTGCCTGACTCAATTATGTTTCATTTAGACACAACCACAAAGATGATTCTTCCAGCTCCAACACCCTGAGCAGGAGCATTCCTGGAATTTGCAAACTAAATCCTGAAAAAAGGCAAATGTGCCTGAGCCCCTCCCTTTTCTCCAGGTACCACCCGACCTCCCAAAAGATAGAAATGGGGATTTTTTCCCCCCCCTCTCCCTACAACTTTAGGCCATCACTGCCCCTACACGAGACTTCTCAACAACTCCTTGCAGTTGGTTCTCTCCTGGGCACTTCTTCCCAGCTCCACAAACACGGGCAGGCTGCCAAGGGAAGCGTGTGCCGGCGCCCTGCCAGGCACTCACATCCCCCTCTGACAGCATCCCAGGGCTCCCACAGAGCTGCACTGGGCAGCTGCAAACTGAACAGGAAAAGAAATTGAAGCCAGGAGCAAGATCCATGTTAACAGCCAGAGGACTAGTGCAGGGAAAAAAAAAAACCAAAACCAGGGATTGTGCATTTCTTGTAATACCAAGCCTGATTTCACAGGGGACATGTCCTGGTTCGGGGAAACGTGGAAATACAAGTGTAGAGCAAGAGGAGAACAAAGGGAGATGGCTCGTGCCAGTGCTGTACCTGCACAGCAGGGACAGGGAACAGCTCCTGCTCAACACAGAGCTGAATGGGTCTCACTGCAGAGGAGAGGGACAGGGCAGGGCTGTTACACGGGAGGAAGCAGCACCCCAGAGAGGGGATGCACACACAGCACGTCCCTGGAGCTGCACATGCAGCTTCCTTCACCCTAAAGCTGCCTGAAGGAGCAGTGGATGGAGCACACCTCCCCTGCCAGGACTAACACTGTCCCAGGACAGTGACAGGTGACCCAGGAACAATGACCTGCAAGAGGACTTTCAAATCATTTCTATGAGAACCCAAAGATTTGCCCAGGAAGCGCAGTCAGTATCTGAACAGAAACTCTCTCCCATTGCAAAATCACTGCCTAGGACAGGCCTGATCCATTAATGCCCTTTGCAGAGAGAGCTGAACAGCATCACCCAGCTCGAGGAGGGGCTGGCAGCCAGAGCCAGGCTCTGTTCTCAGCTCTGCCACTGCCTCAGCCTGGCCTGAGCAAGGCAAAGCAGGGGCTGCTCTGGGCATCAGCTGCCCCAAGTGCTGCTTTCTGCACTCCCCAAACCGTGATCCCCGTGCTGAATGAGCCTCCAGAAGCTGTGCTGGCTGAACTCCAAGCACTTTTCCTTCTTTACTACTCATGGTCACCAAGAGGTCACTCGGTCTGGCCAGCTGGACAAGAGGACATTGAGGGGAGACCTCACTGCAGTCACAGTTTCCTTGTGAGGGGAAGAACAGGGGCAGCTCCGATCTCTGCTCCCTGGGCCAGGGACAGCACCCAGGGAACGGCTGGAGCTGGGCCAGGGCAGGCTCAGGCTGAGATCAGGGAAAGGCTCTTCCCCCAGAGGGTGCTGGGCACTGCCCAGGCTGCCCAGGGAATGGGCACGGCCCCGAGGCTGCCAGAGCTCCAGGAGGGCTTGGACAGCGCTGCCAGGGATGCCCAGGGTGGGGTTGTTGGGGTGCAGGGCCAGGAGTTGGACTCGATGATCCCTGTGGGTCCCTTGCAGCTCAGGAAATTCAGTGATTCCGGGAAAGAAATGACCACAAAGCAGGGAGGGGAGTTACAGGGTCGGAGCCCTGCTTCCCTAAATACCACAGTGCAGCACACACAGAGAGCTCAGCCTTTCTGCCAGGAGGTCTTGCAGGAAAATTCCTGCTGCTGAAATGAGCCCTTGCTTTCATCCCCTGGGGAAGTGCTGCTGGCATGTGACTGCGATGCACGAAGGCCAGAGCAGAAGTGATAAAAGGAAAATTCCCCTGCGAGCCGGGCACGTGCCGGCCCCGCACGTGCTGCCAGAGCTGGGAGCAGATCCGGCTCAGGAGCAAGGATGCAGCAGGACATCCCAGATTAAAGGAATGCAGGAATGCAGGCTGTCCTCCCTGCTCAGGGCAGGGGCTGAAGGAAACACAACCAGCACAAAACCAGAGCTCTGCACCAATACTCTCCCCGTGAGCCACGTTTAACACATCAGCAGATGCTGCCTGTGTTTGAAAGAACAACCCCAGCCTGGGAGCAGCCAGAAGGGACACTCACTGTTCAGACCATGGCTAAGGGGGCAGCCAGGCAAGGCTGCAGCTCAATCACCTCCAAAATCCAATTCAGCTTCAAAAAAGGAGCTGGATTCAAAGAGGAATCCGGCTCAGGCATTCAGCCTCACCAGCCCCCATCTCTCCTCCTAACTGACTCAGCAGGATGAAGGAGATCTCCTTGAATGTTCTGAAGAGATGCTGGTTCCTTTGGTTAAAGAAAGGATTAAGGCCATTGCTGCAGCAGAGCTCTGCTGTGTCTCCCACCAAAGCCTCCCCAGGCTTCCTGCACCTCCTTCCTGATGGAGTTACCTGGAAAAGGAGGCAGGAAAATAGAGAAATTGTGGAGGGGACTTTACTAAGCTCCATTAGAGCCCAACAAACCAGAATTAAGACACCCTCAGAACCTTAGAACTCCTGAAGCAGCAAAGCCATAAAACCAGCTTTTCCCTGGAAGGGTTGTCCAGCCCTTTACAGGCTGCCCAGGGCAGGGGTGGAACCCCCAGCCCTGGAGGGGTTTAAAAGCCACATGGATGTGGCACATGGGGACATGGGTCAGTGCTGGCCTGGGCACTGCTGGGGGAATGGTTGGACTCAATGATCTCAAAGGTTTTTTCCAACCTTAAGGGTTCTGTAATTCTATGAATCACAAATTCCATGGATTTGTCTTTATCAGGTCCATTTTGGAGATGTGCAATGGGCACCCACTGCCCCAACCCTGCTCTGAACACAACAGAAATAAACTGAAGGTGCCTGAGCTTCCAAGCCCACAGGATTGGACAGGAGATCCCAAAATCCACCATGTCCAGCACACAGGGACCACGATCCCAAAACTGGGGCTGCTGACTGCAGCTCTCAGAGTAACAGATGCAGCTACAGCCACTGCAGAAGCATTGTCTGAGGGGTGGTGGTGGTTGTAGATCCTTCCTGGAGTCACTGTGGAGCTGCTCTTTGTACTGGGATGAGGGGAAATCGGATGCTGTTTATGTGAAGAGCTACATGGAATGGCACCAGGAAAGGTGACACAAGGAAAAACCTCCTCACATAAACAGCAGCACTTTTTGGTGTGTTCTGTGGCTGTTCCTGGCATTGAGTGGCTCAGTCACTGGCTCAGAAATGGAGCAAACCTGCTACAAGTTGCAACTGGATTATCTCCAATTGGCACCTTCGAGCTTTTGCAGCAGCAGCAATATACCCAAACACTGCTTTGAAATCTAATCCCAGTTATATCTTTCCAATAACATTATTTCCCAGTTTTCCTGACCATAAAACTTCCCAGCACCATAAATCTGCCAGAATTATTGCAGTGATTTTCTGCCAGCTCCAAAGGAACACAGAAATCTGACCCCTGCACTCCTGCTGCTGTGGTCCTACGTGAGCACTCACAAGGAACTTTCCAATCTTGACAACATTAATTAATTGATTAATCAAATAAGCACCATTTCTAAGCTAAACAGAGGGAAAAGCCCCACATTACTGGGTTCTCTCCTAACATCCAGCATGATCTCTCCCAGCAGCTGCCCTGAAGGAAGCTTTTTCCCTTCCACAGCCCACACGTATTGATCCAGAAACCTCAAATTTTTCTTGTCTTCTCCTCCATTAACAACAATCTCATTCCACCATCCCACTTAGCTTTGCCCTCAGATTTCCAGCAACTCCTTAAGCCAGAGCTCAGGAGCCATTTCCCTTTGGCCTGGCCATGCTGCAGAGATCACACACCAGCCCCGTGCCAGGCAGGCACACCTGGCAGAAAAAGCCTCTCCCATCCCTCACAAGCCCAGTGAAACCCCCTTCCTGCAAGAAAATCCAAATACAATGTCCTTTTATAGCCCTGATCTTGTTTCTGCTTTACACACTAACTTTAGAACAAGCTTTAAACAAAGAGATTTGTGCCTGACACAGAAAATAAATGAGCAAAATGCGTTCAGCCCTTCCAGGAGGGCTGTCAGGGCTGCCCAGCCCTGGGGTGTGAAGGGATACAGGAGGAAGGCACCAGAGGGGAGAAATTGCACAAAATAGTGGAGGTAAATTATAAAATGCACCAAGGTTTTTGTTTTCTGATCCCAGCTGGCTGCAGCACGCTCAGAGAGGGGCACGGGAGCAGGGAAGAGGCTGAATGGCAAACTGCACCCACTGGGGGATGTCACAAAATCCTGTCTCTTACTCTGAGCCAAGGAACAATTCAGTCATCGTCTGCAAAGGAAGATAATTTCTTTGGAAAACAAAGATATCCTCCTTCCCCACCCCTCTGAGACTGATTTATTAAAGCCTTGGAAGAACCCATTTTGAGCACAACATCTGGAAGCTGCAGAAATAAGACCAAAGCACTTCAGAGAATGTAAGTGTGAATTTACTTAGAACTTCTCTCCAATCTCCTTTCTTCTTAACAGGAAAGCTCACTGCCCAGGTAGGGCTGGACAGAGATTCCCCAAAACCACAGCAATGCAGGAACCACACTCCTGAAGGCACAGGGGCTGGCCAAGAGAGCTTTACAGCTGCTCCATGGGAGGTGAGCACAGCACAAGCTTCTACATCTGATAAAAAAAGATGCAACAAGAGCTGACCCACAACTCCACCACCTCCTTGTTTAATTTCACCTGTTCATCAAGGCACTGCTGTGAGTAAATGAGTTTGGTGGGTTGAAGACTGGAGATCAGGACAGGAGAGTCCCACTAAACCACCCATAATTAATTTTAGGGGGTTTTTTTTAGGCCATAACTTTGAAGTAGACAACTCCCAAGCTCCTGCTGCTTGGAGGGGTTAATAGAAGCTGTTATAACCTTCAACCTTCGTGGCAGATGGGAGCAAATGAGCAATTACAGAGGTGCTGCAGATGGGAAAAGGAAAAATCAGATCATTAAGCATTCCGTGGGTGCCAGGCCACGTGAACACGACCCAGCTGTTACACAACTCCCTGAGCAACTGGCATTCAGGTCTGGGAATGTGGGAGCAGCCACAGGCTCTGCCTTTCCCCCAGCTCACGGGAGGCAGAGCCCTGAATTGCTGCACAAACAGGAAGAGAAGCACGACGAACGTGCCGGGCGTCGCTCGGGATGGTCCCTCCCTGCAGAAATCAGAGCAGAGCCTCTCAGGAGCAATTAGGCTGCAGCCTCTTCCCAACCATCTGCAAACACAGAGCCCGAGGCCCTCAGAGCAGCTCCCAGCCGTGTCCCAGGAGCTTTGCTCAACAACAGCAAATACAGCGCACTCATTTATTTTTAGGGGTTGTTTTTTGTTTGTTCAAACATAACTCTAGGGCTGACCTGGATAAGACTCAAATTAGGCAAGCAAACGTGGATTATCATCATCTTTTGCAAGGAGGAGCCCACCTTCCTCACCTTACTCCTTCACCCTCCTCCAAACGAGCAGCACAAGTAAAACACCGAGTCAAAGGTGCAGTTCTATCTTCAAGGATAAAGAGTTTTGCTGCTTCTCTGTTATTTTACCTCCTGAATATTGCCCTGGAATCAAATCTGGTTTTGAAAGATGCTGGGAATCCGGAAGCCTGGCTCTGGAATTCAGCTTTCCCTCTGGTTTATCTGCACGTGGCAATGGATGCTCCACTCGTGACAAGAGCACAGATCACTTCTCTGAGCACCTACAGCAGCAACTACAAGCTCTGAAGCCACCCATGCATCAGTCTGAGCTTCAAAAAAGGATATCATGGACAAAAATTCCATTCCAGTGTGCACTGAGATCCAGACATTTATCCACACGCACAAAAGCCATAATGCAGGTGACCAAACAGCTTCCTCTCCCCCAAAATGCTCCCAGCCCAGCGCAGGCTGTCCGTGATGGGGGAAGGCTGCAAAGGCCACAAGGATTAACCTCAGGGCTGCCAACTTTCTGCCTTCCCAGAGTCAAGAGACAGACTGGCTTGGTGTACAAAGGGATTACTTTGAAGAACAGGAACTGGAGGAAAGATATTTCAAGTATTCAGAGGTTGGGGTGGGTTTTTTTTCCATGACACAAAGCAGATTGAGTCCCTTTTGTATCATTTTGATACTTCCCTGCTGCAGAAATCCTGCTTCCTCAGCTGTTAGTGGGCACTGACAGACTGCAGATGCTGCACAGCAAGCCTGATTCTTCCATTTAAACAAAGGGAAGTAGCATTTTTCAAGTTCCTTTCGTATCTCAGCTTAATTTGCTGGAACTTCAGAGCAGGATCAGGATGAGGAATGGGGGATCCTTTTAGCAGCACAGATTCTTCAAGACCTGTCTTGCCGGAGAGGAGGAAAGCACAGCCCTTACGTGCCAGCTCAGTACCTCCAGCAAGCTTTTGGAAATGGAACAGGAATTTTGGGGATCTGACTGCATCAGGGGGAGAGAAAGAAGAAAAGACAGGAATTGCCAAAAAAAAAAAAAAAAANCTCGTCTCACAGAAGTGGAAATGAGGAAATGGTGTGAACCCAGTGCAGAAGGGCCCAGCCTGTGCCAGACTGGCTCCATCCAGGGCTGCCAGACAGCAGGCTGCAGACAGGGATCTTGGCCAGCCCCCAATAAGCCCAGCACCCAGATCCCTCCCGCCAGAGGAGGCAAAGAGACCCCCAAACCTCAGCAGCCCCCGCAGAAACACTGATTGTGTCTTGGCACTGCACCCAGACAGCACCAAGTGTCACCTGGTCACTCCCCTGCCTGCTGGAGTGAAGAGCCACCTCCATCAGAACAACTGCACAGCAGGTTTCAAGTGAATTCCCCAGACACATCCAAGCCACGAGGCAGCAGCACAAATCCATTGACATTTGGAGATAACAGCATCCTCCTGAAACCCCAAACAGCTCCTCTCAGTAATGGTTTGTGTTTCTCTTCCCTCTAAGTGCTCCAGAGCCATTTCCAGAGGGTGACCTGCCCAAGTTGTGTTTCACCAAAGGAGAGCACAGTTCTGGGGGTTTAAGCCTCAATCCCATCAGGAGCTGAACCCCAGCCCCATGAAATCCTGCCTGTCCCTTCCTCTCTCCAGTGACCAAACCCTCCAGAGCTGCCAGGGGCTCGTGGCACCACCAAGAGCACCTTGGAGAGGCTGGTGCTGCCCTTCCAAACCCCTCCCAGCCAAGGTCACAAGGAAGAACAATGGTTTTAGCAACAATTTCATTCCATAATTTACTTCAGAACACGCATTTTCTCCAGGCTATGTTTTCTGAGCAGTTCAGGAAAAAACACAACCCTGAATCCAATTTTTAGACATTTCAAGCTGTCAGCTCTGTGCCCTGTGAATTTTAAGCACTGTGAGGCAGAGACTCCAAATGAAGGGGATTCCTGTACCCCATTATAAACCACTGAAAACAACACTAAACATTACAATCAAGAACTTATTTGCAAACTTGGTGCAGCCCTGAAGCTCACTGCAGGATCTGGAATGATTTCAAAGCCAAGTGCACTTCTGTTGACACACAGGGACACACCAGGATGGCAAAAAAAGTTGGAAAACGGCATTTTTTTCACAATATGTGAAAATTCCACAATTTGTGAGAGGACTTGAAAGCAAAGACTGAGAAAGGAACTGAAGGGCAGATGCAAAGAAGACAAGAAGGAATGAGTGTGGAGTAAAAACAGTGCAAAGAAACTGAGGAATCTCAAGGCTTGGAGGTGTTAGAAAGGGAAAAGACACAGACTGGCAGACATAGCCAGGTGGGAAAAGAAAAAGGGGAGATAGGTTGTGTATGATCTAGACAGCAGTGGGAGCGTGGAGAAACATTGTTAGGCAGGTTCTCAAGATATTATTTTTATCTCAAGATATTATTTTTATCCACAAGGAACTGGTCACGACAGCACTTGGGCTCCAGAGACCCCTTATCCCTCCTACCCTGGGGTGCCCCTCATCAGACTCAGCCCATGTCAATCTTGAACCCAGCAGAGGAGCTGAGAAACATTTACTGTGTTTAAGGTGCTCCACCTTGCGTGAGGAACATCAAGAGCCCAGGAAACTCCCATGGGATTTTCTTTCATCCCTTCTGTAATCTCTATATCGAGTGTGTTTAGGATCCCAGAGGGGAAAACACTGCTCTGTTCTTTCTGGCAGTGTTTTCCAAGTGTTTTCCTCTGGAGCTGCCTCCTTCAGGCAGCAAATTCCTCCCCTCTCCTCCCACACATCCTAAGAGCACCTTGTCTGGGTGCCTGTAGTCAGGTTTTATAGTTTAAAAAAGCAACTCCCCCCCATATTTCCCGTCCCCTCCCTGTATTTGAGGTTCAGGAATCAATCTTAGGAGCCCAGCAGCTCCATCTCAAGTTCTGCAGCTCTGCAGTGGCAGTTTTAAACAATGTCCATGCACACGCTTCTCCTGATAGGGGTAAAAAGCCTCCTATCATTAGTTACCTGTCTTAGCTGAGGAAAAAGGATTAATCTTCCTTAACTGCTGGAACTGAATCCGAAGCAGCTGCACCATAAAACTTCACAGAGTCTCACCAGGAGGTTCTGTTACTGCCCAAGACTGAACCCCAGGGTTTCACAACCATGATGCAGGAAAAGGAGCTGCAGCCTGGGAAGGGAGCTGTCAGCACCATGGGAGCAAACTCTCCATCCCAAGGACAGCACTTTGGCATTGGAGCAGCATTTCTACCTCAAATTTCAGCTTTTTATTCCTCAGATGTTGCATCACATGCTGGAAGTTGAGCTATGAGGTGTCAACTCCGCCACTGCACCACCAGCCAGCCCATTCCAGCCCTGGGAGCCAAACCCTGCTCCTGTCCCAGGGGACATCACCTTTATTAGGCTCTAAAACACTCATTAAGCCTAGATATTTTCTGTGCAGCCTACCCTGTTTCCTCTCCCTGTGCTCCTCTCTGCTTTTGAGGACCATGGAGCAAAAGATGACATTCCACAGGGGATCTCAGCTCTTCCCCACAGCAGCAGTGCTGGAAACCAGACCTTCCCATGTTGCCATTTGACCTTGGCAGAGCTAAAAACAGCCCCAAAAAGCAGAGGTGCTATTTCCACCCTCCCTTCCTTGCAGCACATTCCTCAGTCGTTCCCACGTTACGCTGACGACAATTTCAGCGCTCATTAATTCTGGCAGCTTGTCAATTTTACCTTAAAGAATTCAAGCAAGAGAAAGAACACAGTGACTTCATGGCTCCTCTCAGGAAAAAAAGCTGATGAGAATTTCACAGGAGGCAAGGAAGGAATTTCTTTTGCTTGCAGTGACCAAACACCAGACCTGCACCATGCGGTGCAGAAGTGAAAGTTTCTCAGACTTGAGATGGCAAAATCCAGTTAAGGGGGAAGCACCAAACCCTGTCTGTTCCCACTTACCACGAGAAAAGGACAGAATTAAGAAGCAGCTGCCCTCAGCCAGGATGGGACCACAAGGGTTTTGCTTTAAGGCTCCTCTCCGTGTTAGAATAACAAACCAAACAGAAAAACAAATCAACCTCCAAAACTTACTGGTGTCCTTATTAATCATTTCTGACTCCTCACACGAGCACATTGCAGATTCAGCTTCTGCATCCTGCCAGCTCTGACAGCACTTAATTGCTGGGGGTGTAATTAAAATGCTGCATCACCAGCCCCAGAACAGCAGCACCACGTCCCTGCGCCTGCTGAAGGCAGCCAGGAGCTCCCCAGACAACCTGAGGAAGAATATCAGATCTCACAGCACAGCACTCACTTGCTTTAAAGTGTTTTACATGGGCAGATCAGGTCATCAATCCCCAAAGTCGATTCCTTTTTTAGCAGGGCAGAGCGGGGGAAGCACCAGAGGGTTTGTTCCCAGGCAAGAGCTCCTCACCTCCCAGCCCCACTTGCAGGCTAAAAGCACCAGCAGTCAGAAAAGGAACATGATCTTCTAAAGTTCTCAAGTTCTCGAGATCTGTTTCAGGTTTTCCTTATGGTGGCTGTGGGCATGTGCCACCTGCTCCTTGTCTGACCCACTGCACAGCACAGCGTGACCTGGGCAGCCCCTGCAGGCACTGAGGGCAGCTCTGCCCGTCCTGCCCGTGCCAGGGATGGCTCAGGAGCTGCAGGGCTTTGTCCAGGGCAGGGCAGACACAGGACAAACCAATGCCTTGTGCCTTCTGGAAGAAACCAGACCAGTGTCTGGTGGCAGAGAAAGGAGACAGGATTGACAAGAAGGTTTTTACTGGAGCTGCAGCCGAACATCACAGACACAGAAAATCCTCCATGGTTTATTCTCCCTGCAATCCAGGAGTCAAACACAGAGTGCAGAGGGCAAATGTGATCTCCTGAGTGCAGAACAAGTGAGATCTGCCTCTCAGGGACTCTCCCAGCCTCTTCATCCCTGGGTAAAGCCGTTGAATGGGAAGATAAAGCCAGGCTTTAAGGAGCTCAGCAGCAGCCTAGAGTGACCAGGTGAAGATGGACCTGCCTGTTTGTCCTTCTCTGAGAGCCTGGAGTGTGAGCACCCTGCACGGGGCACAGGCTGCAGCAGCACAGACAGACAGAGGAGACAACAGAAGTGCTCATCACACACAGAGATCCCACAACAAGAAGGGCAGAACTTGCTTCTCCTACACTGCTGCTTTTATCCTCCCTTTCCAGAGTGCCAGAGCTGGAAACAAACAAAAGGCAGAAAGGACAAGTGAAACAAGCCAAGTGCCCAAAATGAAAAGGTCTGAGCCACATCTGTAGAGTCAGCAAGAAAACCGTGTGCCAAAAAACCCAGCTACTTGACACATCAAGTGCTGAGGTGTGATAATAAGTTTGAGGAGAAAACTGAACAGAAAAAGGAGAAATGGAAAGACGCCCTGATGAAATATCTATAAATATCCTTCAATATTTCAGCTCCTCAGGAGGCTGAAACGCTCAGGGTGGGATTGTTGGGGTGTCTGTGCAGGGCCAGGAGTGAAGATCCTTGTGGGGCCCTTCCAGCTCAGGATACTCTGTGATTCTATAACAGCTCAACACATTTATTTTCCAAAGCCTTAGGGATTCCCAGATAGTTCTGTAACAATTATTTACTCCCTAGAAATCTCAGTTTTCAAACAGCTTTGCTAAGACAACCATAGCAAACCAAAGAAGGGGTGGGCTGTACATGGGAGGGCTAAAGGTCAGCACAGCTGTTTATGGAAGGTTTATGCCTTTGTTGCAGGGTTTGATGTGTCATTATTCTTGCAACTACACCTCAAAGGTTTTATTTTCCTAAACACAAATCTCCTTTCCCTTCCCTCAAACTCTACAATGTTTCTAAGTAAAATTAAGTTAGCATTTAACAAAAGCAAAACACTGTAATTTTAGAACCATATCACTTCAAGTTGTTTTATTTTTATGCTCACAGGAGAAAGAAAACCTTTAGTTCCTATGAGCCTTTTGTCACGACAAACCACAACGATAATTACTAGGAAGCTGCTCTTGGTAAAACCTCCCAATCCGGCTGTCACTGGGAAGCCACACAAACATTCCCAAAATAACAACTAAATAATTGATATTACTGGAGTCACAGAACACAATATCTTGAACAAACACCCACCAGCCACCCCCTGTCACTGTCACCTCTCCCTGGCTGTGTGACCAGATGATTCCTGCTCTGAGAGCAAGCTGGGAGGTTCCTCATGCAATTATTATCCAAAGGCCATTAACAGTCTATGCAGAGGCCCATGAAGACATTCTTAGTCTGACTGTGCTTTAATCACAGGATGATTTTAAGTACCTAATCTAATCTCTTGAAATTCCCTTGTTAGTAGAAATGGGCAATCTAAGAATTTACTTTGCCCTTCCAGAGGTTCAGTCATTCTGAACCTTTACATGGTTCACAGTCATTTTTGTCCTTTCCTCAGTCTTAATTACATTCTCACTTCAAAAAATCTTTATCTAACCACAATTTAGACGATTATTTAATGACTAGAACAGCATTTTGTACCTTTCCAGGGAAAACACAATGCTCACACCAGCCCTGTGCCAGCCTGGAACCCCTGAACAAGCATTTCAGTTCATGACATAGAAAGCATTCCAGAGAAGGAAGAAATATTCTATTTATCCACTCTGCCCTGAATCCTCTTCAAGTCCTCCCCATTCAGGGATGCAGAAATGAGCAGATCGATGGCTAATGGCCCATGGCTCGTTGCTGAATGGGTGATGAGCATCCAGAGACCCCAAAGCCAACACAGCAGCAGAGCAGCTTTGCAGAGAGGGACAACACAGGACCAACACAGGCTCAGTGACCCTGCTCCTCCTTACCTCGGATCCTGCACACCCGCAGGTGGGAGCTTGCAAATTAAGCAGTAGAACAAAAAAATAATAAACAGTTTGGCAAAAATTACAGCAGTGTTACAGAAGGAAGGAAGGGAACGAGCAAAATGTGCTGCCAGCAGTACAGGAGTGCACATATTTAGCACGACACAGGCTTTGGTAGAGGCAGAGATATCAGCTGGGAACAAAGAACAAACCACAAATGCTTTGTATCAGTGGATGAGAAGCCTCCTGAGATACTGAGATAAAACAGAAGCTCCCCTCTGCTGCTCTGCTTTGTGTCTCCACAGGACAGAGGTTGTGTTGGAAATGAAATCCTGAAACCAGCTCAGGTGAGGGGCTGTGAAAGGGAGCAGGATCAAGGCACCTGTGAGACACTCGAGGAACCAGCTCTGGCTGTCTCAGCACCGGGGACTGCTCAGGAGGAGCTGGCACAAAGGAGCTCCAACCTTTCCTGCAGCGAAGGCTCCCCCGAAGCACGCGCTGGCCCAACGACAAAAATGTGATATTTCTGTGCACTTCAACAGACAGACTGTGTGCAGATTAGGGATTTTGTTTTTTTGAGAGCTGCATTTCAAAGCACTCTTTTAAAGCAGGGCTTCAAGAACACGGTGATGGAGACAACGAAGGCGGCGCTCGCTTGAGACAAAGCGCGACTCAACTCCGTCTCAACAGAAAACTCTCCGAGTAAAAAGGGATTCCAAAGAAAAATGCCAGCAATAATTTATTTCTAAAGCTCACTGGGGGTTTCAGATGGAATTCTAACAGAGTGCTCAGCACACACCCTGTCCTTGCGTCTGCAAAAACACACTTCCTGTAAGGTAAGGCTGTCAAAGCATATGGGTACCTGGGGGTTCGGAGGATTATAAAGATGAGAACATTCTCCATTAGAGGACATAATTCCTCTTACTGCTCAAACTTTGAAGAGCTCTGAAATACTGTGAGCCATTTTCTAATATAAGAATCCATAAGGGGAAAAAAAATCCATAGTGTAGGCCAACAGAAAGAAATGTCATTGTTTGTGCCCTGGTCACCTCCTGGTATTAAACCATTATGAGGGGCCTCAAGAGGTCACAAACACTCATGTTCCCTCTGCAGAAATCCTGCACAAATCCCCATAGCAGGCTAAGTTAGTGTAATTGCTCAGTGTCTCCTCCCCCAAACGCTGCTGGCAGAGCAGTGCTGGTGTCCCAGGATGTCTGACACCCTGAGGGATCCTTCCCAGCCCAGGGACAGCGGGGCTCTCCGATCTGGTAGACGCACCAGCACAGAATCCCAGAGTGCTTTGGGTCGAGAGTGACCTTAAAGCCCATCCTATTCCACCCCCTGCCATGGGCAGGGACACCTTACACAGCCCAGGATGCCCAGGACAGTGAGGACAATGCCCTACCTGGCCCCGCCGCCGCCCAGCACCAGCGCGATGGCGTTGCCGGTCAGGACCCGGGCCAGGCGCGAGAAGTCGGAGTGACGGTCCGGGGCCTTCTGGAACACACGTTCGTACATCTCCACCTGCAGAGGAGAGCCAGGCACGGTCACTGCACAGCAGGGCAGAGCCAGCCAACAGCAGCCTGCTAAAAGATGCTGCAAAGATCAGGAGACTGCAGCTTCTCTCTTGTGGGAGAACGCTGGGGGAGCTGGGGCTGCTCAGCCTGGAGAAGACAAGACTGAGAGGGATCTTATCCATGTCTGTTCCTGTCTGCAGGAATGGACCAGGCTCTGCTCCGTGGGGCCCAGCAATAGGACAAGAGGAACGGGCAGGAACTGATGCCCAGGAGTTCCACTGGACAGGAGGAAGAATTTCTTTCCTGTGCAGTGATCGAGCCCTGAACAGAGATCAGAGAGGGTGTGGACTCTCCCTCGGTGGAGATATCCCAAACTCATCTGGACACAATCCTAGTGACTGCTCCAGGGGATCCTGCTGAGCAGGGAGGAGGGACTGGAGGAGCTCCAGCGGTCCCTTTCAGCCTGAAGCTGTCGGTGACTCTGTTACAGCACTTCTTCAAAGGAACAGAGGGTTGTGAACCTCCCAAACAGTTCCAGTGACCTCTCTCAGTCTTTTAGAGCTGCTGGGGGCAGTACAGCATTTCCTTTGGAGCTCTTTCTCTTTCTTGACAAGGATCTGAAGTTCCTGGGAAGCATCCCAGGCTGCCTCTGCCTTTTGTTCAGCATGGCTTTGGGAAGCACAGGGATCCTCCCAACAAAAAGGACTCTGTGGCCTGTACACACCTTTCACTGGGACTCTTAAGAGTGTTACTCATTTCAGGATACTGAAATTACCCTTTTCAGGATATCAAAAAGCCAAGTGTGCATCCATAGAGAAAACCTGGCCCCCTTATCCCTGCTTCCTAAATCTAACTGGGGCCAAGCAGATTTAAAGAGAACCCACGGCATACCAGAATATCATGGAGTGTCATTATCCCACACTCCCCTTGATACACAGATTACAGATAAAAGCGAGGGACAGCAAGGGACCAGCCACCAAATCAGGAATCCCTTACCAGCTTGGGCAGACTCCTCTTGGAGAAGACTCTGCGTGGGCAGTGGATGTGGAGGTGAGCAGAACACCAGCTCCGCATGTTGAGCCACTCCACGGTGCGGGAAGGGAGAGGCCCATCCTCCTTGTGGAGCAGGATCAGCTGCTTCTGGGCTCTCACTGCCGTGTTCTCCAGCATCCTCTCCAGCTGCAGCAGTTATGGACACCCAAGCAAAGGGCAGTCAGTACTGGCTGCTCCAGCCCCACTGTGAAATACATCCACACACCCCCCACACCCCTATTCCCACCTGAATCCAACTCTGCACACGCAGAACCCCCAAACGTGATAGATTTAGGCAACAACACTGTTAACTCTGGGCTTACACAGCACACACAAGTCTGAAATCAGCCAAGGATTCAAACCTGAATGTTTTTGACTTAAACCAGGCCATTAAATGCACAGCACAGGCAGGCTCTGCTCCTGCAACATGAGATGCTGCCCGAGCCAGACTCAACCCCACAAATATTCAGTGTTTTCTTCTTTCCCTTCCCATCAGTCCACTTTTTTTTTTTTCCTCCTTACATTTGTGATTTTGAATTTTTTGTTGTTGTTTTAGGCAACTGCTGGCAGCTTGTTCTGCCTGTGTTTCCTGCCTCCCACGTCCAGGCAGGAAGAGCCCACACAACGGGACACACACAAAAGGGACGTGGGACCAGCCCAGGCTCTTTGCAGGTCAGACTCAGCACTTCAGCATCCTAAAAAACCCCACCTGTGATCTCTTTTTTAAATTTCTTGCAGAAATTTCATCTGGTCAGAGGACATTGGTAATAAAAGATAAAACTGTAAAAATAGATAGTAAGGGGGGGAAAAATACAGCTTAAAATCTGTAATAAAATATAACAAATAATTCATACACTGCAATTTAGATCTACTTTTTCCTTAGCACACACCATGAATTTCATCCAGGCAGAAAAGAATTTCTCCCTTTATGTGGAGACCCAAAGAAATTCTGAGCAGACACGCAAAGCTTCAAAGCAATTTTTGATTTACCATTGGCCAAAATGACTCTTTAGAGGAAAAGAACTTTGCTGGAAGTACTCCCACATAAAAGTTGCCATTTCAGAGGATTCTCATGCAATTCTTTTGCTATTCCTAACAGGCATTTCTCAGGAATATTTCATAATTTATGCCTCACTGGGTGTTAAACCAGGGAAAATACGTGAGTGTGAAGCAACCTGCTTCGACCTGGACTGTTCCCAGTGCCAAGAGGGGAAGGAAGGAGCAGTTCCCACACCTCTCCCACAGTGGGCTCCTGGTCCCCCAGCCCCACGATGAGGATGCAGTCGGCCTGGCGGATGCAGCGCTGGGTCCAGGGGGTCAGGGTGCTGTCAGCCTGGTACAGCACAATCCTGTGGATGTCCTCCTGCTGGCCCAGCCAGCTGGTCAGCCTGTACTCGTGGATGCTGGGGACAGACAAGGAAAACAGGGAATTCAACTGGTTTTACATCACAGCTCCCAAGGGAAGAGAGGGGAATCTGACACAGGGAGAGTCCTGCATGTCCTGCTCAGTCAGGATCTGCTCCCAGCTCCAAGCTCCTGCTGGCTCTATTTCTCCAGGATTTACACCACTAGACAGATACACCAAGGCAAGAGGATGCAGTGAGGCCTCACTTCAGTAATGCATCCCTAGGAACGAGCACACCTGGAGCAATTCAGCTTTTCCAGCTTCACAAGCGAGAAAGTACCAGCGGAAAAAACCCACCCACATCTGCACCAAATACTCTTGAAACATTATTGTCTCCAACAGCTGGGGCAGAAGGCCCAATGCATGTCAGAAGACAGGATTTTATTCCCAAACTCTGTGTATTTCTAAGAGCAGCCCAGAGTCTCTCTGCATTTCCCTGAGCAGTGGTGAGGGCAGGTACCTGTCGAGAGCAGCAGAGCCCAGGCGCTGTTTGATGTTGTCACTGGTGAGCAGCAGGGCAGGACCTGGGGGAACAAGGAATTTCATCTGTGAACACCTGAACCTGAGGTCCTCATAAACCAGAGCAGCTGTGGCTGCCCCTGGATCCCTGGAAGTGTCCAAGGCCAGGATGGACAGGGCTTGGAGCACCCTGGGATAGTGGAAGGTGTCCCTGCCCATGGCAAGAGGTGGAAGGAGATGAGTTTTAAAGTCCCTTCCAACCCAAACTGTTCTATGATTCCAAGAATTCAATTCCATGAATTGGTTTTGAAGGTAGTGATGGATCAGTGCATCGATCAGGGCTGGCACAAAGTCCTCACGAAAATTTTCACACTTTTCTAGGAATACATCTTCCAGTTCTCCCTGGTCCCAGAGCTCTGTTAATGCATTAGTCACAACCTGCAAGCTCTGCTATCCCATTCCTCGGTGTCATGGAATGGTTTGAGTTGGAAGGGACCTTAAAGCTCATTCCATTCCATGGGCAGGGACACCTTCCACTATCCCAGGTTGCTCCAAGCCCCTTCCAGCCTGGCTCTGGTGACAGCCCCTATTGCAGCTGCATTTTCATAAACTCAGCATTCAAAATATCACAGACCTCTACAGCCACAGGAAGCTCAGGATCCTGGTTTCAAAGAAAAAAGCCACTCCACTGACCTCCCAAAATCCAGAACTTGTTCATCCTGCACTGAACCAGATCCCCAGGTGAATCCTGAAGCTCTCTGCAGCATTACCACTTATTCAACATGCCAACAGGAGCCCACACCACCACCAACCCCAAAGACATTCCCAAATCTGTAGGGCACAAACTCCACTAGAGACAGACACAGACACATCTGGCAACAACCTTAGATCTGAGTTGAATTTTGGTGCACATAAAGCTTCTTGCAGGCACTTTAGTTTAATTTTCTTATTAGCAATTCTATTGCAGCAGCAATTTGTGCCATATGTGGTGGAGGTTGCAGAGTGACTGCAGCTAAATACAAAAAAAAATGCAAAGAAAAGAAAACTTAAGGGAATAACTGCACACCTAGAGAAAATATTACCTGTCTCTTACTGGGAGAGAAATTCACATTTACAAAACATGACAGAGCAGTCGCTTTGTATTCGTGTTTTCATTGTGCAATCCCTCATTGTTTCATTAACAACAGAACTGAAATTTATGTACTAAACAACAAAACACTTCATTATGTGAGGAGTCTCAAGGCAAGGTTATAATGTGCTCAGTAAAAATCACAAACTGTGAACAACCAACACGGGAGAAGGTCACAAATTCCCACCTTTGTGTCCAAAAAGCAAAGCCCACAGGTACAGGTCTGGAACGGGCTGTCCTGACCTTCAGGGCCAACTCATCTCCCCCTAAGTGCTCAAGTCCCACTGCAAAGGCTTCACTCTGCTTTAACTGACTTTACTCTCAGACTTGAAAAAGTTCCCAAGTGTCATTTTTCATCCTGTACTTTCCCATACCCAAATAACATCTGCTCTTTGCTATGCTGATTACCAAGGAAGAGCAAACAGAAATGGACAAAAATATCCCACAAACAGAGACCAAAAGATAGAGCTGGTGAGAAAGCACAGAGAGGAGGATGACCCAAGAACAGAATTTGACTTCCTCATCCTCCAACGAAAGTTCTGGATATTGGTTCCTATGGAAGCAACAAGTCCCAAGCAGAGGGAATGAGCAGCATTCCCAGAGCAGACCTGGGCTTAGCCTGCCCTTCCCTCCTCCCTCTGCTGCTCCTTGAACCACCCACCTGCAGGGAACAGCCCCAGTGCTGGGGCAAGGGGTTATCCCCTTAACACTGGCAGATTCTTTTATCTGATTCACTGTTCACTGGTGTGAATGTTGGTCAGGTACAGCTTTGAATGGCATAATGGGATAAGGGAGGTCTCCCAGAGGGAATCCTGATGGCATTGCACAGGCCAGAACAGCAAGGGACAGAGGGCAGGGCAGTTCTGCAAGCACTCAGCAGCAGAGTGATCATCAGTGTTCATTAACGTGTCAGAGTTCTCAGCTAAATAGAAAAGATACGTGGATTAAATATCCTTCCAGGATGTGTGGCTTACAAAGCTTTCTGGCAGTGCTGGGAGTTTAGCAGGCAAAGACTAACAGCCTGGAATGCCAAATGAGCTGAGGAATGCAATAAAAATGTCAAATAAGAGAGACAGCACCAAGGGAACAGCGTGGGCACCTCTGCCTGTCAGCCTCTACCTGGGCACTGAGACCCAGGAGCATCAGCCCCCAGTGATGCACTGGGGCCCAGCCCTAAGGGACACCACCAAACCCAGGGGACACCATCAAAGCCAGTGACCTGCAGCCAGAACAGCCTTCACCCAAGGGCAGAGGCAGAGTTTGCAGGGCTGGGGTGGATCTCTGTGCTCCTTCAGCCACAGATACCTTGACTGTGGACAAGACGTGCCCAGCAAGCATCAAAAGAGCCTTGGAGAGACTTTGAAATCCTATCCAGACCTCACTTCTGATTTGGGAAAGCAGCAGTTCACAGAACAGGACAGAAACAAGGGTGCCCAGACAGACCCTGGCTGTGCCAGCTCAGGAGGAGCCTGCCCAGCATCCCATCCCTCCACATGCCAGGGACACGGGACAAAGATTCCCAGACCTTCACTCATCCCCAGCACGCAACACGGTGATGCTTCCAACAGAACCAACTTGTTTTGTCTCAGAAATACCAACCATCTGCTCTGCACTCCCAATTAATCAGCCATTAAAACCCCCCCATTAATGCAACCGAGAACACCAACATATGTGAGCTCAGCAAACAGAACCAACAAAAGTGTTATTTCAACTAAACTGCTGAGAGCAACCAAGCAATGAAAAAATATCATTCCCATCCCTGGAAGTTCAAGGCTAGGTTGGACAGGGCTTGGAGCAAGCTGGGATAGTGGAAGGTGTCCCTGCCCATGGCAGGGGGTGGGGTGGGATGGGCTTTAAGGTCCCTTCCAACCTAAACCATTCCGTGATGATTCAACTCCACGGCCCTCAAACAGCCACACCTGCAGGCAGGAGTGACCAGGTCAATGTGTCAGTGCATTACCACAGTCACACACCTCTAATCAGCCTCTCTCCACACCTGGCATCAGCCTCACGGGCAGTTCCAGCTGGAGCTGGCATCAGGGACACGTCCCTGCACCCCTGGGTGCTCTGGCAGCAGGATCAGACACAGGGTGAACAGCTCAAAGTGAAGAGCAGAGGAGAGGTGATGTGAGGTAACGTGGAATATTTCTCCAAGCCCTGTGGTGTCTCTGGCAGCAGCCAGCAGCAGATTGCTGGGGAGGAGTATCAGAGCAAGCAAAACCGAGAGCCATTCCCTGAGCCTCCAGCAATCCGCAGCTTTCTCAACTTTTTGGATTTCTCAAGCCTGAGGTGGTGACATTCAACAGCCTGGGGGAGGTTTTCTGTCAGCCAAGCATTCACAGGGATCCTGAATCCCAGGTTTTCTGTGCTTCAGGTGAGAGAACTGCAGGCAGTGGCCTCACCCCAGGCACAGGGAACGTGGTTTCTGGGAAAACCTCATGGAGCATCTAAAGCTGTACCCCAGAGCCATCTGTTTTCAGTACAGAACTAAGAATTCCATGGAAAAGAAGGGAAGGGAAGGAAAAGCTGGCAAATACCAGAGGTCTGATTCATTTTCTCTGCTAACAAACAAGGGCACTGAAGAGAAGGGCTGCAGCAAAGCTTCCAACCTCCTGTCCCAGAGAGGGGAAAAAGCATCACACGAGACATAAACCTTCCTTTTCTTTCCAGGGATGAGCAAGGTACTCACTTAGGTCATTTGTTTCCTAACAAAACATTACTTTCCTAAGATATGCAGGAGTACAGGTGTCCTAGTTCTAAGTCTAATGAAACATGGTCCAAAAGTTGCCTGGAGAAATGAGCAGCCCAGAGGGCGGAGGGTAATTTCTGAGGCTCAGAAATGGTGTCAAATCCCCCTCACCTGAAAAACACATCCACATCAAAAGACAAGGCCAGTACAAAATGCACCGTGGAAAAATTTTAGCAGAGCAAATTTACTTGGCTGGACCCCATCAAAAGAAAATTTACTTCTGGCCTCATAAAAGTCTACAAAATTATGTGGCAAAGTCACATAACTGATAAATGAGTTTGCATGTCAGAAGATCTTGCCCAGCAAAAAAAACCCCAAACTGTGCCAGGGTTCAGGCACCACAGTGAACATTTCACATTTAAATCTAATCTATGCGTAAAGACAGGCAGAACTGTAATTAAAAACCCCAATAAATTATTAGCAAAGATTTTTCAGCGAGCTCTCCAATACATGATACATTTTTAGAACTGAAAAGAAGGCAAATTTAAAGGGCAGAAAGGAATGAGAGAGACACATATGTTGGATCCGAATCCCTCTCTACTTCAGTTTGAAATTCTATGAGATCAGAGGGCTCCCACATAGAACCAGAATTTGCACAGCCATGTGGTGTCTTTTAGCTGGTCTCAGTAAAGGAACAAAAAAATAGTCAGGAAAATACTTTTGAAAAATCTGAATACTGCAGAAGAACTTCTTATCAAAAGATGCTCTCAGCTCTACCAGCATTAAGAGGAAAAGAATGAACAATAAAAATAGACATCATGAGCACTGACCAGAATTCATCAGCACGACGAATTGCACGGCAGAAAAACCTGCCCCCCTTCCTGGCACTCCAGTTCAGAGCTGGAAAACTCTGTTCCTGCTCCCTGCAAGTTGGATATTGCACAGAATCCTTCTTTGGAGACCCAGAGCCCCAGATTCGGAGGAAGGGCTGTCCCAGCGGAGCCTGCAGCACAGCCAGGGGACAGCAGGGCTGCAGCCTCGGGGTCACTGTGCTCTGCAGGGCCCTCCCTGCTCTGCCCACAGGGCTCAGAGCATTTTCCATTCTGTTATCTGCCTCCTGCTCTGCCCACAGGGCTCAGAGCATTTTCCATTCTGTTATCTGCCTCACAGTGAGGGCAGCTCCATGCAAAGCTACTGCTGCCAGGTCCCAAATAAATCCTTCATCACCCAGCTTGTGACAGCAGCAGAGCTGCCCCAGCCCTGTCCCAGCACAGGGAGGAGCTGGAGCTGCTGGAGAGAGCCCAGAGGAGGCACCAGGGGGATCAGAGGGATGGAGCAGCTCTGCTCGGAGGAAAGGCTGGGAGAGTTGGGATTACTCAACCTGGAGAAGCTTTGGGGTGACCTCAGTGTGGCCTTGCAGGGTCTGAAGGTACAGGAAAGATGGAGAGAGACTCTTAAGAAGAATTTGGAGTGAGAGGACAAGGAGGAATGGCTTCAAACTGACAGAGAGGAGGTTTAATTTAGAAAGAAATCCCTCCCTGGGAGGGTGGGCAGGCCCTGGCACAGGGTGCCCAGAGCAGCTGTGGCTGCCCCTGGATCCCTGGCAGTGCCCAAGGCCAGGCTGGACATTGGGGCTGGGAGCAGCCTGGGACAGTGGAAGGTGTCCCTGCCCATGGCAGGGGTGGCACTGGGTGATCTTTAGGGTCCCTCCCAACCCAGGCCATTCTGTGATTGGAAGCTCCATGGAAGCACAAACATCCCTCAGCATTTAACTGGGACACAATCCCACTGTCTGGAAACAATATGTGAGTTATCATAAACCACAGAAACACCAAATGTCAAAGAAAGCAGCACCAATGGGGTGGGGAAAGCTGTGGGTGCTCCCACACGTTGGTGCTCCCTGTGTGCAGAATGCATCCCTGATGGAGAGCAGGCTGCTCACCTGAGCTGTTCCCATTACAAATCAAAACATTTTAAGAAAAAGAAATTTGGAAAAAATTTTATTTCAACCCACAAAAAAGAATTAAGCAATGAAACCATGAAGTCCTGTCTCATTACAAGCAAAGGTATTTTTTTTTCCTGTGGGAAGGAAGATTCTGAATACTTATCCAGTTTTTGTGGAGAGTACATATTCACTGTCAGACTGAGATTTTTTAGTTGCCATTATTTTTATATCCCTTTAATAACACAGAAGTAGCTAAAAATTACTGAAACAAGTCCCAAAATCCTGTTAAACAGATTCACCTGCAACCAGCTCCAACTCCAAGCACTGCCCACAGCCTCCTCATGGAAAAGGAAAACCACCTTTTCAGTGTTATATTGTGTTACAAGCCAGCCTGAACTCCCACCAGGATTGGGGTCAGCCTGCATCCTGAGGCCAGGCTCCTTCCCAGAGCTGCAGCAGCTGGTGATTCCTGCAATGGCCTCAGTGCTCCTGCCTGCATCCTCCTAATTCCTTCTATCCTCACCTCCAGCCTGCAGCAGGAAAATTCAGGGCATCACTGCAGTATCCAGCTAAATTCATATTAACAGGAAGGGGAAGGAATTTTCTATAATAAATACATTAAGTTGCAAAAGAAAGCTAAAACCAGCTGCTTTTCCCTTCCCACATATTAAGGCTGCTCTCCACTGCTCTGGAACGTATCTGAAGCCCAGAGCAATGAAATTATATGGATCAAATGTTAAATATGGATTAAATGTTAAGTCAAGTATTGTAATCAGATGCTGCCATTTAGCTCACAATTAGAAAAAAGGTTGGTTCAAGGAAAAAAAAACCAAAAAACAAACACCAAAAAAAACCATGAAGTGCAGTAAACCTACACAGCCAAACCCCTTATTTTCCAAACTGAGAGTTCCTTTCAGGGAATGCTTTCCATTAAGCCTTCTCAAGCACTCATTCCCATAAACCTGGGGCAGGTCTGATCCCAGTTCACCCCCAAGCCCCAGGTGCTGATGAGCCCATCTGAGAGCTGGGAGCTCAGGGAAGGGCTCAAGTGGCAGCAGCTGCTCAGCAAAGCCCCAGTGCAAACCTTTCCACGTGGAATCATGGAATGGTTTGGGCTGGAAAAGACCTTAAAGCTCATCTGATTCCACCCCCTGCCATGGGCAGGAACACCTCCCACTATCCCAGGGTGCTCCAACCTGGCCTTGGACACTCCCAGGGACGGGGCAGCTTCTTTGGGCAACAGTTCCCCTCATGCCAAATGTGCAGGGGAATAGCAAAACAACCTGAAAACAAATCAAAATTTCACTCCACTGCTCAGTTCATTTTTTTGTTGCAGGAAGTCAGGAGAAAAAAAAAGTCATTCCAAACCCAGCCCCTCCCCTGAAAGCAAAGCACCACCTGCACGTGGCTCCCAGCACTTTGTGAGGCACTGAGAGGGAACACCCAAACAACCCTCGGGCAGAGGGTAAAGGAGAAAACACAAAAGCTACAGGTTTATTAAAAAAAAAAAAAAGAAGGAAAAAAGAGAATGCTGCTTCTGCTAAATAAAGAAAGAAAAACTGCAGGCTGCCAACACCCCCAGCACAGCTGTGCAGGGGTTTTGCACTGCCCAGGAGCTCTGTGGGGCTGAGGGAGCTCGGGCTGCAAGGCCTGAGAGCTCCTGTGCCAGCGGTGTTGGGGAGCAGATGGCTCCCTGTGTTTTCCCACAACGCCTTCCTCTTCCCACTGCAGCCGTCTGCTCCCTTTTGGCAACAACTTCAGGTGCCAAGGGTGTACAGAACCGTCTGGAGCTGCCAAGCACTGCACAGGCAGCAGCCCAGGGGAAGAAAAGGAGAAGGGTGAAGGAGGAAAGGCCGAGTGACCCCACCAAAGTCCCCCTCTGGCACGTGCCTGCTGCTTTCAGCCCAAATGGGTGTTTTTATCCTGAACAGTCCATCTACCTACTTAAGTTTCTGTTTGTTTTATTTACAGGCTCTTAGTGTTGTCACACATCAAAACAAGCTGGCAGTGATCCCTAAGGAGTCCCCATTAGCAACACAGCTCCATTATGGATGTAACATTTCTCTGCCATCTCCAAAATAAGAGGAATCTTCAAACACCCACAAATTAGTTCTCACTGCAACAAGTCTCCACTGTAAGTTGCACACCAATTCAGGCTTCAGAAGGTTAAAGAGCTCAAGCACCACCAGCTTTTCCCTGTGCCTGTTCACCCAGAAGATTTTTAAGCACAAACAGGAGAGTCAGCTCCAGACACCAAAAGTCAAAAAGGAAATTACCCATGAATGTAAGTGGCTACACCTCAAGCATCAGGTAACCTGTACTTAAAAAAATTATAAGCCATGAGAGAGCAGACTAATAATTCCTCAAAGGAGATTCACTCAAGAGATCTGTAACAGCATTTGAGGATGAGAAGAGGATGTTCAGGAAATGTCAAACACCAGTAATGAACACAAAATGAATTCTGAATTAAATACATGGGTTTGTGAGGAACTGGAACTTGCACAAGCAACGTCACCCATGGATAAAGCAATTAATGAGTCAGCTGTGAGCTGAACACATGGTTTTGTGGGCATGAGACAGACAAACGAGCTGGCAACAAATGGGACAATGATTTCAGACTAAACTTTGGATTTCCAGTGCCAATCTGGATCCCCTCCACAAGCCTCTTCCACCAAGTCTTATGCTTACCACTCATGTCCAACCACAACACAAGAAAACTGCCTATGAAACCCTTTGCTGGATGAAGCTTTTCAGCTGAGGAGGCCTGAAAGACTCTCACCCACGAGCTGGAGAGAATCAGACTCCCAGGTGCCATGGGAACAGTGCCCTGGCATGGGATGTGTCTCCTGGAGTGCCTTGGGGGTGCTGAGGGCAGCCAAGACAAGGGCCAGAGAGGCTGGTGAGTATTTCCAAGTCATTAAGACACTGAAGTTTCCCACTATAATTAAATGCACATTAAGGATGGGAATAGAGAAGCAGGAAGAATGAAAAAGGCTGATCCTGACCACTGCTGTCGAATCACAGAATGGTCTGGGCTGGAAATGACTTTAAAGATCACCTCTCCATGGGCAGGGACACCTTCCACTATCCCAGGTTGTTCCAACCTGGCCTTGGACACTTCCAGGGATCCAGAGGCAGCCACAGCTTCTCTGGGCACCCTGCGCCAGGGCCTGCCCACCCTCACAAGAATTTCTCTCTGATCTCTGATCTAATCCTGCTCCTAGTTTATAACCATTCACCACTGTCCTGTGTGTACCTGGCCATATAAAAAGTCCCTCCCCCTCCTTTTCTTATAAGGCACTGGAAGGCCACAGGATTCTCTCCCAAACCTCCTGCCCAGCCCTGTGACCACCCCCAGGTACCGCTACCCCCTAACACAGCACGAACCCCGCTCTGCCAGGTGACAGTACCCAGCCACGACACTCTCAAATGACAAGCAGAGTTTGTTTGCAGTGATGCCAGCATGGGAACACTCACCCACAGCACTGAGGGCGTGCTTGAGCTCCAGGGTGAAGGCTGTCAGCGGCACCTCCTCTGACACCGGCATGATCGCCACCGTGGACAGGTTGCTGGCAGGATTCCCTGCGTCCCACTTGCTGCTGGAGCCGTGCAGTCCAAGAGGATGACCTGGCCACAGAGAAAACAGCTGCCATCAGTCAGCCAGGCTGCAAACAATGGATTGTCACCTTCAGGTGACAAGGGAAAGTGTCACTGTGTCACCAAACTGCTCCACATCACGCAGACCTCCACGGCATGGGACAGCAGAGCTCCCACGTATTTCATTTTAAGAGGGTGAAGATCAGTTTCCATCATTTTTGGCTGCTGGTGCAGCATATGTGGGTTGAAGTCAGGCAATGTTAAAAACATGCCAGGAATATGTTCAATGAAACATGGATTTAGCTGACCCAGGAAGACAAAGATAAAAGGCACTTAAAATCCCTTTACCACAACTTTGGAACTGATTTAGCCCACAAGAGGAATTAGCTTAACTAACAAAACCCCCAAACCTGATGTCAGTATTAAAATATTCCAAAAATTAACAATCCTTTTTTTTTGGTATTCCTAAGCAAGGAAGGAAATACCTGTTTTCAGCAAAGCTCCTACAGAAAATGTGCATCTGCACCTGCTTTCCCTTCTCTCCAAGATGCAGAGCTTTGCAGATATGGGCTTAGGAGTATTAAAATAAAATACAGAACCTCTGAAGTAGCAGCAAAGTACCTGGGAACTATCTCTAATATAATTTGGTGAGTAAGGACAGAGAGTCTGGGCAGAGGAAAAGCAGTTTTGAGAGAAATCTGCAATGCATGTGAGGAAGATCAAGATCTTCCCAGACAGCTTAGAGCAGGTAAAGGCCAATGTTCTACAAACTGCTCTTATTCTAATATTCTTTTTTCTCTTTAGCTGAGCCTTCTCTGAAAATCTCACTCTGCTGCTAATGCCTGTCGACTCAGCTCCAAGTACACAAAAAATTTTGAATTTAAGTCAGGGTTTCACATCCTGCTTATCTCATTTCAGCCAGCAAAGGCCTAAGATGTACCATCAAGATGAATTCTTGAGCTGGGCATATGGAAATATTTGATATCCCCTGTGCAAACCCATTCAAAGGCTCAGTGCCAGAGTGACAGACCACTGCAGGACACAAAGAAATATCAGATAAACTTCTTTTTTAAGAATATATTCAGCAATTGAGTTATTCATTTCAAATCTTCTAAACCAGCTCTGCACAGAACATTAAATAGTTTCCCCCCCTCCTTTTGGTGATCTTCAAGAAGATAATCTGTAGGTTCAAACAGGTTACACATCAGAGCTCAACCCCTTCATCTCCACAGGCCCTTCCCTCCTCAGAACTTCAGTGATGATTCTCTCACTGAACTCCTGTTAATCTCACTAATTTTCCTCCCACCTTCTCTGTCTCCCCCATTTTGCCCTGTTTCCCAGACTCTGCCCTGAGCCACAGAGGCACCTCAACAGGCACAGAAGTTAAAGTACAATTATCACCAGGCATTTGTGCTCAAGGGATTGCACCCAGAAAGCCGAGCAGGTGAAGAAAGAGCAGATTCCCTTCCCCAGGCTGCTGGCTCCCTTCCCCAACAGGAAAGTTGGTGACCTTCATTTTCAGTCTCCTTGGAATTTGGCAAAACCAGCAACTGAAGTAATTCAAACCCCACAACCAACCAAAACCCAACCAATCCTCAGCACCAAAGAGCCCCACAACACCCTCAGTAATTAACAGGCACCTGCTGGCTTTTAAATTCTCCTCAACAAAATTGGGAGAATTCCCTCCTACTCCCTTCAGTCAGTAAAGAGACTTTGTGCTGGCGCTGCCACAAACACAAAGCTTCAGAACCAACCCATGGCAGGGCATTTCCTCCCAGACAATTCATTAAAATACTGCAAATACAGGCATTTAAAGTCAGTCTTTATGCTGCTGCTGCTCAGCACGGTGCTCTGACCCCAGCCCATTACAGCTGCTGTTTCCAGTGCTCCCTTTACTTTGCTCTTGCAAGAAATTCCAGGGAAATTTCACTGCACACAGGCAGCAGCACTTCTCTATCTCAATTGCAAATCACTCCATCCCCACATCCAGCTAACTGTGCTCTGCCAAAAACAACATGTGTACACAGACAGAATAAAATCACCATCCACGTGTACCTACAGCTGTCACAGACCACAGAATCCCTGGTTTGGGTGGGAAGAGACCTCAAAGCTCATCCCATCCCACCCCTGCCATGGCAGGGACACCTTCCACTGTCCCAGGCTGCTCCCAGCCCCCATGTCCAGCCTGGCCTTGGGCACTGCCAGGGATCCAGGGGCAGCCACAGCTGCTCTGGGCACCCTGTGCCAGGGCCTGCCGACCCTCCCAGGGAACAATTCCTTCCCACTATCCCATCCAGCCCTGCCCTCTGGCAGTGGGAAGCCATTCCCTGTGTCCTGTCCCTCCATCCCTTGTCCCAAGTCTCTCTCCAGCTCTCGTGGAGCTCCTTTAGGCCCTGCAAGGGGCTCTGAGCTCTCCCTGGAGCCTTCTCTTCTCCGAAACCCAGCAGTGAATTTCCTTTCCAAGTATGCACTGCCTGCTTCCAAATTTAAGGATGCAAGTCTGGCTCCAAGGAAGCCCCAGCATCAATGGGAATAGCCCAGGAATGAGTCTCACCTCCCTGCTGCAGACTGCCAAGAATCTTCTCGCCCAGCAAGTGAATCAGTCTGGTCACAACCTGGGAGAGAAAGGAAAAAAAAGAAATATTCAGGCAGAATCTACGGAAAGTAGAGCATCCACATGGAGACTTCCAAACTTTCTTAAGATGTTCCCTCAAGTTGTGCCACGCAGAGTCAAGGGTTTGCAGATGCAGCTTCTTTCCTGGCTGTAATGTATGGTGACTGATCATTTGTCTTGATTTCTCCTACCCTGTTTTACTTTAATTTGGAAAAACAAGAAAACAAAACAACCCTGCAACAGGCAGGATTTAACTTGCTTTGGGGAAAAAAAAAAAAAGAAAAAAATCTGATTATTTGGGGAAACTTGTCAAATTGCATTTTCAGCTCTCCTCATTTCTCTCTGCAGTGCACCTGCACCTGTAAGCCACTCTCACTGCTCAGTGGGTGCTGCTCAGCTACACCTTTTGTAGGTGCTAAAGGCTCAAAAAGGTTCAAGTCTGTGTTCAAACCAACCCTTCCCCAGCCCTAGTGAATGGTTTACAGTAGCCAATTTAAACATTTGGGGGGAAATAAAAAGGGATAAATACACCCCCCTAAACACCTGCAGAATCACAACAAACTACCTAAGAAATCTATGTCCCCCTCCAATCATATCTGCCTGGCAATTCATGTTTGAAGGCACAGATGTTCTCCCAGCTGTTTTTCCAGCAGGACTCACATCAATATAAACTAATATTCCAACAGCCAAATGTATCTCCAAACTGACAAGCCTCTCTCCATCGTGAACAATCAATAATTCCTGACAAGTGGGGTAGCAGAAGACTAATCATTGCAATATCAAAAAGCAACAGACGTGGAAAATGCAGCGTTTATTCGGAAAGCTCTACACAGATGTTTTACCAAATAAGGAGAAGAGTTATTTAAATGCATTAAGGATTAATAGAGCAATCATTAAATATTCTCTCCCAGACAAATAATTCAAGGTCAAAATAGCTCAGGAGGACATAAAAACCCCCCAAAACTGCCACAACCAAAGTTCTCCAAAGTTAACAAGCAAAACAAGCAGCAGCCAGGTTACCTGGACAAACACTGCTCCTACAGGAACAGGCACTTCAGGATGCATCTGCCAAACAAAGGGCCACGTGGGCACCAAGGCAGGTCAGGATGCCCACCTGAATCATTTATCCATCTTGCTTTAACCATGAAATCTAATGCAGCAGATTGCCCTGCACCAGGGAACGCTGTGTATGAAGCACTGAAGTATTATATGCTCTCTACAGGAAAAAGGGGAAGAGCAAACAGGAGGTTTCCAGCACAGGGTGACTTGGAGCACAGATAAAAGCTAACCAAGGTTATTTCAGGGACTTCATAGCATGGTTTGGGGTGGAAGAGACCTTTAAGGCCCATCCAGTCCAACCCCTGCAGTGAGCAGGGAGGAAATGGGGAATTCTTAACAAAAATAGAGACTGACTGCCCTCTTAGGTTATTTCAGGGACTTCATAGCATGGTTTGAGAATCTGGTGATCACCCAACCACACAACTCGTTGCCACTTTCCAACCCCTGCAGTGAGCAGGGAGGAAATGGGGAATTCTTAACAAAAATAGAGACTGACTGCCCTCTTAGGTTATTTCAGGGACTTCATAGCATGGTTTGAGAATCTGGTGATCACCCAACCACACAACTCGTTGCCACTTTCCAACCCCTGCAGTGAGCAGGGAGGAAATGGGGAATTCTTAACAAAAATAGAGACTGACTGCCCTCTTAGGTTATTTCAGGGACTTCATAGCATGAGACCTTTAAGGCCCATCCAGTCCAACCCCTGCAGTGAGCAGGGAGGAAATGGGGAATTCTTAACAAAAATAGAGACTGACTGCCCTCTTAGGTTATTTCAGGGACTTCATAGCATGGTTTGGGGTGGAAGAGACCTTTAAGGCCCATCCAGTCCAACCCCTGCAGTGAGCAGGGACACCTCCCACTAGCCCAGGTTGCTCAGAGCCCCGTCCCACTTGGCCTGGGACACTTCCAGGGATCCTGGGGCATCCCCCACCTCTCTGAGCCTGTGCCAGTTCTGCCCCATAGCCATGACTACAAGATCCTGAAGATGCCACATCAACATCTCCTCAGTGACCAGGATAAACCCCTTGGAAGTGCCTCCTACTTGCCCCAAGAGCAGGCACACGGTGTCCATGCCCGCTGCCACCGATGTGGGAATGACAGCAGGAAAGCTCCCAGCCTTATCCTGGAATCTCAGACAGGATCTAAAATGCTTCCATTTGTCCAAAATACAACAGAATCTGGTGATCACCCAACCACACAACTCGTTGCCACTTCAACACCACCAAGCTCTGTGGCTCTGAGGTTCCCCAAAGGCGCCGCGTGTGGCTGCGGAAAACTGCCCCATCCATGGGGAGAATTCAGGGAAATGGGGAATTCTTAACAAAAATAGAGACTGACTGCCCTTGCTAAAGGAGCTAATCTGCTCCCAGAGCACATTTGCTCAATAGCCAGCTCACAGGCTTCACCTAAACCTGCAGCAGCACATCAGGACTTTCCTTCAGCAGTTTCGGGAGGTGCCGTGAACATTTTACACTTCTGAAGCACTTAAGCATCAGAATTTTAATTACTTACTAAAACCATCTCCTGTATTTATAACTTTTTCTGCTTTACAGGCAGCTAAGGAGAGCTCCAGCTAAGTTACAAAATATGTCCAAGGTTAATGATGGAACTAAGAATAGAACCTATTGGTCTCATTTTCCAGTTGGCTGCTCCTATTACCGGGAAATANATTCTCTCCCAGACAAATAATTCAAGGTCAAAATAGCTCAGGAGGACATAAAAACCCCCCAAAACTGCCACAACCAAAGTTCTCCAAAGTTAACAAGCAAAACAAGCAGCAGCCAGGTTACCTGGACAAACACTGCTCCTACAGGAACAGGCACTTCAGGATGCATCTGCCAAACAAAGGGCCACGTGGGCACCAAGGCAGGTCAGGATGCCCACCTGAATCATTTATCCATCTTGCTTTAACCATGAAATCTAATGCAGCAGATTGCCCTGCACCAGGGAACGCTGTGTATGAAGCACTGAAGTATTTTAAGCTCTCTACAGGAAAAAGGGGAAGAGCAAACAGGAGGTTTCCAGCACAGGGTGACTTGGAGCACAGATAAAAGCTAACCAAGGTTATTTCAGGGACTTCATAGCATGGTTTGGGGTGGAAGAGACCTTTAAGGCCCATCCAGTCCAACCCCTGCAGTGAGCAGGGACACCTCCCACTAGCCCAGGTTGCTCAGAGCCCCGTCCCACTTGGCCTGGGACACTTCCAGGGATCCTGGGGCATCCCCCACCTCTCTGAGCCTGTGCCAGTTCTGCCCCATAGCCATGACTACAAGATCCTGAAGATGCCACATCAACATCTCCTCAGTGACCAGGATAAACCCCTTGGAAGTGCCTCCTACTTGCCCCAAGAGCAGGCACACGGTGTCCATGCCCGCTGCCACCGATGTGGGAATGACAGCAGGAAAGCTCCCAGCCTTATCCTGGAATCTCAGACAGGATCTAAAATGCTTCCATTTGTCCAAAATACAACAGAATCTGGTGATCACCCAACCACACAACTCGTTGCCACTTCAACACCACCAAGCTCTGTGGCTCTGAGGTTCCCCAAAGGCGCCGCGTGTGGCTGCGGAAAACTGCCCCATCCATGGGGAGAATTCAGGGAAATGGGGAATTCTTAACAAAAATAGAGACTGACTGCCCTTGCTAAAGGAGCTAATCTGCTCCCAGAGCACATTTGCTCAATAGCCAGCTCACAGGCTTCACCTAAACCTGCAGCAGCACATCAGGACTTTCCTTCAGCAGTTTCGGGAGGTGCCGTGAACATTTTACACTTCTGAAGCACTTAAGCATCAGAATTTTAATTACTTACTAAAACCATCTCCTGTATTTATAACTTTTTCTGCTTTACAGGCAGCTAAGGAGAGCTCCAGCTAAGTTACAAAATATGTCCAAGGTTAATGATGGAACTAAGAATAGAACCTATTGGTCTCATTTTCCAGTTGGCTGCTCCTATTACCGGGAAATATTATTTGTCTTGTTTGCTGGAGCAAACCTTACAGCCTTGGTATGTATAGATAGGGAAAATTATTTCCCTGGTGACTTTGTACAACAAGCAAAGCTGCTCCCCAGAACGGGATGAGTCACTCTGTCGCAGTCATGGCAACGTCCAAGGAACATCAATTTGGGATCCGAGCTCAGAACTGAAATTTCCACAGAGTTTTATATTACATACGCCAGATATCCTTTCACAAAAAGGCAATGTTTTCCTTTAAAAGGGACTTGTCCATCCTTCTGAGGGAGAAATCAATACAAATCCCATCTCTCCATCGACAATAGACCTGACCTGATCGACCCACAGCCCTCACTGCGCAGGGCAGCAGGAGCAGCTCTCCCCAAAGTCAGGGCAGCTGGGGAGAACTGAAAACCAAGAGGAAAAATTCATCCCTCAGGTTTCCAATCCCCTTTATTCTCACTCCCACACAGCAGGAGGGCACGGGAAGGAGCAGCATAGCTCAGTGCAGCTCAAGAGACAACAGGGAAGCCAAGGGATCTGGGAGAGGACAGGGATGGCTTGGGCAGGGAGGAGAAGGAACAAGCAGGAGTTAGCCCTGGGGCTAGGAGCAAAATGCCAGGGATTGAAGGGGAACAGTTATTCCAAGTGTGTCTGGAGGAGATGGAGGCAGAAGGGCAGGTATAGGGTGGGTAGCTCGGGGCAGGATCTGGGCTGTGACTCAGCAGTCCCTTAACCCTCCGGTTCATTTTATAAGAAATTCAAGGCTGGGCTCAGTCTCTTCTCCCAGGTGAGAAGTGACAGGACATGAGGAAACAGTCTCGAGCTGTGCCAGGGGAAGTTCAGCTGGATATTAGGAAAACTCTCTTCACTGAAAGGGAGGTCAAGCACTGGCACAGGTCACCCAGGGCAGTGGTGGAGTCACCAACCCTGGAAGCGTTCAAAAAACTCGTGGATGTGGCACTTGGGGACACGGGTTAGTGGTGATCACGGGAGAATGGTTGGACTTGATGATCTTGGGGTACTTTACTAACCTTAACAATGCACAGAAAGCTCTGGGAATTGGCAGTGAGGGTTTGGCCAGAGGGGTAGGGCAGGACCTGAACTGACCTGGAAAGCACAGCGAGCGTCCATCCTCTGGGGGTGCAGCCCCCAGCACTGCCCCGCACTCCTGAGCCAGGCACAGCCTGGGCACTGCTTTTCCCAGAGCCTTCTGCACCCCTTCCCATGGGAACACCAGTCTTTCCCAATCACAGCGCCAGAACAGCCCAGAACACTTCCCAGACATCTGCACAGGCAAAATTCTCTCACTGCCAGGGTGTCACCATCACTCAGGGCTAGACAGCCTTCCCAGTCGGAAGCGTCTGCTGCGCTCAGCCCTACGGCACATCCTGCATTTTACAGTCTCTTCTAGCACCCAGCCACCCAGCCCTGCAAACACCCCTCCTGCTGGCACACCATCAGGCAGTCTCAATTTAAGGCTTGAAGAAAAATCTGCAAGGAGGCAGCGAGTCGGAGCCCAGACGGATCAAACAACACCAGGAGGTTCCTAATTTAGGCGAGGATCGTTAATTGCCTGTAAAGCAAACGCAATTTGGGGACCCCTCGTGCCGGGGATGGAGCTGAGCTTGGTTTGGTTGGTGAGGCAGTTGAATTAATCCTTCCTCATGGTTAGGAACAGCAGTGGCAGTAAGTGCACCCAGCTCAATTAATCACAGTAACGAGCAGCGGAGCCGTGGATTGGACACTTGGCTGGCAGGACAGGTCTGCTCAGAGCTCCCCAAACTGTGCCAGGGAACACAGCTTCCCACCCACTGCTGCCTGCCCAGGCTGGGAGGTGACTCAGGAAGGTCACAGAACACCTGAAGAGGCACTACAGGGGCTCGTGGAGCGAGCCTGGAGCCGTGGGGTCTGCCCGGGTCAGGGAGGTGACCGAGTTCACCATCGAAAATACCCCCAAAGCACACAAAACCCCACTCTCCTGAGCTTAAGGTAGAGTTTTCAGGCCAGAAGGATGAAATCTGACCTTACAGGTCTAAAAAACAGAGTAAATCTCCATTTCAAAAGCTACTTGGGGCTCCAGGTGTATCAGTGCTGCTCTCCAAAAGCCCCAAAGCCCTTCGGCTCCCGCAGACACCACTGCAAATGTCAGCTCATAACCCTGGCCCAGGGCAGGATGTTCAGGTGAGACATTTTACAAGGGAAATAACCATTCCTCTTCCTCCTGCCACCCACCCCTTTTCAGATGAACTCTCCAGAACATTTTTGTGCAGGGCAAAACAGGACAAAGAGTTTCTGTTTCTCAAACTGTGTTGGAGAACACTTGCCCCAGCACAGCTCCACCTCTCTGACCCAGCTCACCACCTCTTCTACCTACAAACATGTCATGTTCCCCGGTTGTTTCTGGATCAACTCCATCCCAGTGAGACCCACTGGGGCTCTCTCAGCACCCCAAACCCCCAGATCTCTCCTGCCTGATGGGACAGGCTGTTCCTGAATCTGCTACGCAGAAGGTTCAGGGAAACCATTCATTTTCCCTCTGCTTAACTAATGTTCAATTACTCCACAGACCTGCAGCCTCTGCATTCGTGGCAGGGCAAGGCCTAAACACCACATCCCAAAGGACTGTATTTCCTTACTTTAGGATGATTAATTCCTGTTTCAAAAGCAGGATGTGGCCAGGCAGGATTTCAGCTCTGCTACTGATGGTGCCAGCACAGAGCTGAGTGCTCCATCCATCCTGGGGCTGAGGTGTTATCAGAGCACCACTTGCTCCACAGCCCCTGTAATTCCCATACCAAGAGGTTACAGTCACTCTGCAGTGCTGTATTTCCTATAATCCCTTTAAATATTTCAAACTATTACCTACCCCTGCTAATCTTCCAAGGCTGGCTTCTGGTTAAAGCTTTTGTTCCCATTCAACTGTGAAACTCAAGAGTTGATTTACAAAAAGCTCTTTTGGAAGTGATTTTCCTGAGAATTCAGTTGGAAAATATTTTCCTGTGGACATTTATTTCGTTCTGTGAATGCTATGGATTGCCTTGCAAATTGAATTATCTGATAGACAACAACTAATCCAGACAAAGCTTGCTCCATCTTAGGTAACTTTTGATTCAGAGAAAATTATACCTGAAGGAAGCCTGCAAGAAACCTGGAGACAGGGTCTGGAGGGACAGGACACAGGGAATGGCTTCCCACTGCCAGAGGGCAGGGATGGATGGGATATTGGGAAGGAATTGTTCCCTGGGAGGGTGGGCAGGCCCTGGCACAGGGTGCCCAGAGCAGCTGTGGCTGCCCCTGGATCCCTGGCAGTGCCCAAGGCCAGGTTGGATGGGCCGTGCCCATTCCCTGGGGAGCCTGGTCAGTGCCCCAGCCCCCTCTGGGAAAAGAACCTTTCCCTGATACGAACCTAAACCTCCCCTGACACAGGTCATTGGTCACCAGAGAGAAATTAAATACGTTAAACAACAATCCACTGCTGCTTCCACAGCAGGGTATTGCAGAGCTTCACATGCAGATGTGATTTAACTAAAGGGCCTGTAAAAGGGTTTTGTGCCACACAGAGACCTTGTGAATGAGCTGCCATGAAAAACAGGCCTGCCAAGGGCTTTCTGTTCCACAAAACAAAAACAATTGGAGTAAAATAGCGCAAACAGCCATTTTACCCACAGAAATCCAAAGAACAGCTTCTGAGAGCTCTTTCCAGGAGCTGAGATTATCCTCCACCAGCTTTCTTAAGGGCTTTTTCTAAGGGACAAGGGAGGAGGAGAGGTAAATTAGATCCTCAGCTTGAATAAAACCAGGGTGTTATTGAAGCTTCACGTGGCCCCAGATCAGACAAGCGCTGCCTTGTCCTGGAATCAGGGAGCTTAGCAAGGGGTCTCCGATTGAAACTCGCGACGTTTGATCAGCGCCGTGACAAAGCAAATCCTCAGTGCTCCCTCAAACAATCCCTGGCACCTTTTCAAATGCTGCTGAGGCACACAGAGGAACTGAAGCTTTATCCCGGGGCTGTCTGAGCTTCTAACGCTTGGGATCAATCGCGTCTTGAAGAAAAATGTCATTCTGGCACCAGTGCTGATTAAACCCCCGCTCCTGCCAGCCTCACTCAGTGACCACGGTGCTCCCACCGAATTCCTTCTCTCCATTTCACGTCCACTCCTGCTACAGTCGAGGAACACTGATTGGAATGGACCAGGAGAACAAATACAGAAAAATCCAGCAGCACAGCCTCTCCTGAGCTATTCCCCAGTGCCACACCAAGCTGAAGCCGTGATGCGCAATCTGGCCAGGTCCTGTGGGCAGCATTTTGAAAAGAGGGCACGTTACAGAGCTCACTTTGTAAGGCAGATAACCCTGGGGAAGGCTCCAGCCACTTCAGAGAGGCTCTGGTTCAAATGCTCCTATAAAGATAGCACAACTCCAGCTGGAGATGGATGACAGGTTCCGAATATATTTAAACCCCAAGGGCAGACTCAGAGAATTAAAAGAAAGATGCAAAAAAACCTCTTTCTATTCCTCAGCACGCGTTTCCAGCACGCCAAAGGTTGTCTCACAGTTCAGCCCCCACAGCTCCCAAGCAGTTTCTCAGCACCATTTCCAACAGCAACCAGCAGGTCTAAATTTCAAGTTAGAATTCTAAAAACTAACTCAGCTCAGGAGAGGCAAAGCTAATCTAGGAAATGTGATCCCAGCTCTGCAGTGATGTTGGAACATCTCTGTGATCTGCTCACAGATTTTTGTGCTCTCGCTGCTGCCTCGACGCTGCTTTGTGGTGCCAGGAATCGTGAGCTGGTTCCCTGTCCTACTTTCCAGAACTGAAGGCAGGGATGAAAATAGAAAGAATCAATTCCTTTCCACTCCTGCAAGGCTGGAAAGCTTTGAACGGCACCAGAAATGAGCACGGAGGCTGTCAGGGAGCAAATGCTCTGGCTGGCAGAGAGCCCTGAGGGCTGTGCTAGAGAGCTGGGGGCATCAGGGTGGACAAAACCATTAAAGTTTGGCACCAGGGACCACTTTCCATTGGGAATGTCTAGGATGCCATATCTAGAGTGAATCAAGGTTGAGGTGCTTTCCTGAGAAGCCAGACGATGTAGGCTTGACTTCTGCAGACTGAGCGGGATCTAGAAATCAACATCTGTCATTTCTGGGCACACAATCAGAAGTTTTGGCTGTTGTTTATAACTGAGGTCAGGCTCCCCATGCTCACCCATCTGTTTCAGCTTTCAGAATAACCTGAGCTATGGTTGGTCACATGGAAGATCCCAGCAGATCAGCTCCTGTCTCTCCCAGGACCAAAGCAGCTGTCCAGGAGACAAAGCAGAAGGCAATCATATGGATCATCCCCAAGAATCAGCCATTCCACTTCTCCAGATTTCACACTGCAGCTCAAGGAACTGGAATTACTGCCTGGACTAAGAGAGCACGATTTCCCTCATTTCACACAGTTCTCACTGGCAAGCACCACCCACGTCCTACAATTTTCTTACGCACCAGGTAATGTTTTCTTACAATGCATTCCAGAGTTGGAACCCTTCCTGGATCACCTACAAACACAGCATGGCTGGGGAAAAGGCTGCAGGATGGAGTCCTCCCACTAACTCCTCAAATTAAAGGGTTTTTCACCCTTCACAGGAACTGTCTGGAGCCTCCTCATGAGGGGGCAGCTCCAATCTCTGCTCCCTGACAGCGACAGGATCTGAGGGAACGGCTGGAGCTGGGCCAGGGCAGGCTCAGGCTGAGATCAGGGAAAGGTTCTTCCCCCAGAGGGTGCTGGGCACTGCCCAGGCTGCCCAGGGAATGGGCACGGCCCCGAGGCTGCCAGAGCTCCAGGAGGGCTTGGACAGCGCTGCCAGGGATGCCCAGGGTGGGGTTGTTGGGGGGTCTGTGCAGGGCTGGGGTTGGACTCCTGGATGATCCCTGTGGGTCCCTTCCAGCTCAGGATGCTCTGTGGCTCCATGATTCTATAAAGCTCAAGGGTAACAAACTGAGAGGCAAACCCAAGCTCAGGAACTGCCCAGTTTTTGGCTGTTAACACACACACACAATTTAGGCTCTACAGAAGTTGCCAAGAGGAACACCAAAAAAATCCAGTTCTCCCTTGAACTAAGAGAGGATTTCACCTAACTCAGGGCACCAGCACCACAGTTTGATCATTATTCACCAAGTGAGACTCATACCAACTTACCCTCACCAGGCAGTGCAGGAGCACGGAGCTGACAGAGGCAGAGCTGCTTTTTGTCCTGTGTTTTTCTGCTTTGCAGGGGGAAATCCTCCACCACTCTGCTGAATCACCAGCCAGCTCTTGCTACCCAGTCAATTATTTCAGAACTACTGCACCTGCTATCCCTTCATTACTTTATTACTTCTGCTTGAATGGGGAAAACAACATCATAAACCCTGGGTATAAATCACTCTCCAAGAGTAACAGCCAAGAAAATAGGACAGAGAGAATTCATTTGGTCCAACACTCTGCTCAGCACTAAGCATTACACCACTGATCATTTTGGAAGAGGTTATAAAAACAAGTAACAATCTTCTAGTCTTCCTGGGGAGCAGAATGAGCTTTTTCTCACTGCCCAACTGCTGCCATTTCAGTTCAGTCCCAGTTGCTCTATTCCAGTGTGGTGAGCAGCTTCTGCCCTTTCTAGCACAAGACAACTTTATACATCTGAAAATAGCCACCATGTCTTCCCTTAACCTTCCACAGGCTTTTTGTCTTTATAGGTCAGTATTTCTAAGCAGCACTCAGCTGCCTTCTTGTCCTCCAGACTCCCTTCCTTTGCTCTGCCTCTGCCTTCAGATGTGCTGCCACAGGCTGGTGCTGAAGCTTTTCCATCATCAAGGAAAATGTCAGGATTTCTGCACTCCAAAAACATTCTGTTGGCATAGTTTAGGGCTTTTTTTGCAACTGCATGACACTATCCAGGCATGGGCAGCTTTTGATCCTCTAATGCCTGGATTCTTTTACTAATAAAGTGAACCAGCCCCTGTCCTCTGCACACCATTTATCAGTTTCCAGCTCAAGCCCTTCTCTCCAGTAAAATCCTTTTAAGTCTACTTTGGATGATCCAGTTGTCTCCCAACTTTCTACCCCAGCGTTTTGCTCCATCACTTCAATTCTCTCTCACTTCTGTCCTTCCTCTCTCACCTGCATCCAAAGCAGTGTGGGCAGCAGGGGAGGGGGGTTCTGCCCCTCTGCCCCTGTGCTCAGGTGAGACCCCACCTGCAGAGCTGCCCCAGCCCTGGGACCAGAACAGGAAGGAGCTGGAGCTGCTGGAGAGAGTCCAGAGGAGGCACCAGGGGGATCAGAGGGATGGAGCAGCTCTGCTGGGAGGAAAGGCTGGGAGAGCTGGGATTGTTCAGCCTGGAGAGGAGAAACTTTGAGGTGACCTCAGTGTGGCCTTGCAGGACCTTTTCCTACAGGAAAGATGGAGAGAGACTCTGTCCAAGGGCCTGGAGTGCCAGGACACAGGGAATGGCTTCCCACTGCCAGAGGGCAGGGATGGATGGGATATTGGGAAGGAATTGTTCCCTGGGCGGGTGGGCAGGCCCTGGCACAGGGTGCCCAGAGCAGCTGTGGCTGCCCCTGGATCCCTGGCAGTGCCCAAGGCCAGGCTGGACATTGGGGCTGGGAGCAGCCTGGGACAGTGGAAGGTGTCCCTGCTCATGGCAGGGGTGGCACTGGATGAGCTTTAAGGTTCCTTCCAACCCAAACCATTCCATGATGGACCTGACAGCCAAAAAGAGAACACTCAAGGACTCTGAAATCTTATTAAAATATTTTACCTTAAGTTCTTAAGAGAGTCTGAAGGCATTAACTGCATAAATCACCTACATAAAGTCTATCTTATGTTCCTCTTTCTATTTCTAGTAGGGTTCTAAAATAATCCCATAGAAAAAAAAAACCAGTAAGTTCTCACATTTTTTATACCAGTTTAACATCTACTTAGAATTTGGAGACCTCAAACAGCAGCACGAATGTGTCTTTCTAACAACCTGTGTTGCAACACATTTCCTTAAAATATCTATTTTAGCATTTTGTTTCATTGCAACTAATTAGCCAGACCATAGGCAAGCCTAGAGAAAACCAACTCCATACTGAAAAAGGTCAGGAATTTGAGGCTGATGGGCTGTGCTCTGTAGACATGGGAAGACATTTGAATTCTATTACAAATAAATGTTTTGAATTGTGCTATAAATGTAACACTCGAGCTCAATTTTAACTGCAAAGCAAAGAGATTCACAGCTCCACAGAGATCACTGTTCAGGGGAAAACAACTCTGCCAGCTGGCAGAAAGGGAAGAGAGAGAAGAGAGACACTGAAATAAATTCCTGCCCCAGATAAAGAGGCAGAATTAGAACCCAGCCTTAGTGCAGAGCAGTTTTCAAGGCATTGCTCAATGTTCAGGCCAGGCTGGATGGGCTTGGAGCAACCAGGTCAGGGGAAGGTTCTCTGCCCATGGCAGGGGGTGGAACAGGATAAATTTTAAGGTCCCTTCCAACCCAAACCAGTCTGGGATACTGGGAATTTACAGTCTGTATGTTTAGCAGTTACATTTAAAACCATCCACTACACAAGCAGAAGGGTGGGTTTGAATCCTCCCTGGGTCATTTCCTCCCTCCTGGATCAGTCACAAGGACAGTGATGGTTGACAGCAGCTCCAGAGTGGGTGTCACACGTTTGGGATGTCCCCAGTTTGTGGGAAGCTCTGTACTGAGCTCCCAGTTCACAAACCTGGGCAGGGAATCACATTAAATAGAGAGGAATAAACTCACAGGTCTGTTCAAGTGAGCTCCAGGGACCAGAAGTGCCTTAATAATCCCCAACAGAAGTCCAGGAACACTTCAGCAAAAATAATGCTTACAGGGAAGCCAGGGAGATCATTTTTCACTGACATAACTTCTGAACACTTATTGCCATAATCAAATTCTCCTGGCAATAATACAGATAAAACCCTGTAGTTTCGGTACTACAAAAAAAAAGTTGTTAGGAAAGCAAGAAGAATACAAGTATCTAAACTAGGTTTATTATTTTTGCAGGATTTTTTAAAAAGAAATCTGGTAAAAAAAAAAAGTCTAGGTCTTAAAGACAGCAAAATGACAAATCAGAAGTAATTTGAATTATCAGCATTAAAGAATTTCCTTTAAGGCCAGTGCAATGATTTAGTGCTTAGTACAATGTCCCTGATGCACTTAGGGATAAAAGAATTACATTTCAAGTCCGACAGTCTCCAAATTTGCAGGAGAGAGATACAATATCAAGTGAATTAAAGAAGATGGATGAGCTGATGGATTCAAAGGGAGCAATCAGTGTGTTCAGGGCACAGACACATCTGGCAGTTGCAGAATGAGGACTGACAACTTAAAATGGCAGGAAGAGGGAGACCAACCCCCAAGTACCAAAGCTCTGGAAATAAAGGTACAGAGAACCCAGGGTGGACTCTGAGCCCCAGCGAGGAGGAGGAACGAAGAACATTTTTAAAGGGATTTTAGAAGCCAAACTTCCACTTCCCATCAGCAGCACTGAGTGATTTCCACTTTGCTGACATCCTGCATTTAAGCATAACCCTTTCCAGACACACAAAGCATCCCTGCAATAAAAACCTGCTACAATTGATTAGAGGACAGAGCAAGGAAAGCTGGTGGAAGCCTGGGGTGGATCCGCTCAGGCGGACAAGGAGCACGTGATGTTTTCTCAGAATGCATCACTCACCCAGAAAACCCAGAGGATTTGGTGCTAAAGGGGAGCCTGAGCCTCTCAGACATCCTTTGAGAGAGACAAGAAAATGCTTTTAATTCCCTTACCTGGGGGAATTTGCGTTTGATGGAGATCAGAGCCCCCTCCGGGAGCTTGGCCAGCTCCGAGTCCCGCACCGCGTGCACCGTGGTGGCTCTGGGCTGGTGGGTCAGGGCCTCCACCTGCAACAGGGACAGAGCATCAGAGACAATCAGAGACAATCCACAGCCTGCCACGAACACCCAACACCAGCACAAAGGGGCTGAGCAGCTCCCAAGGACTGCTGCTGCTCCCACACAGCCAGAGCAGAGCCCTGCTCGTCTGGGTACTGTAATTTACCTTCCTCCTCCTGAAAGCAGTTTAAGAGTTTCAGCTGTTAAAATAAAACCTTTCCTCTCAGCCAGATATAATAAAAACCAGAAATAATAATAATAATAATAATAATAATAATAATAATAATAATAATAATAATAATATAATGCCTTGTGCAAAACACCCAGCTCAGTGACCTCACTCCCACCAAGATCCCTCCTTGGAAGGCTCCATGTGCACAAAATGGACAATCCAGCCAGCCAGAACATCTTGAGCTCAAAACCTTGCCATTAGTCCAGAAAACTGAGATGAACTTGCCAATATTAACTTGAATTTTGCCAGCACCAGCTGCTCTGCATGGAAAACTGCACAGGGAAATTTAAAGCACATTCATTTTGCAAGCCCCAGCCTTTGTTTCTTGCTCAGGTACCAGGGATGTTTTGTTCTGTCATCAAATTTTAAGCTAATTATATAGAAGGGCAAAAAAACCCCCTCATCTTTGTACATACATTTATGGAGAAACAAACCCCCTTAAGGCTCCCCAAAGGGCTGTATAAGATGTTCTGTTTTATCTCTCTCCTCTATTACCAGCTTTTTTATCACAGGTTCTTGGCTCTGCAATTTACCTTCCTCCTCCTGAAACCAGGTTAAGAGTTTCAGCTGTTAAAATAAAACCTTTCCTCTCAGCCAGGCACCTCCTGACTGAGTTTAATTTGTATCAGGAAGAGAAACACTCAAACTGTCCGAGATCCTTTTCCACCATTTCAGTGATATACGAGTGCATAAAATTAACTGTGCTCCAAGGGGCTCCTCAGCCTTTCAGAAAAGATGAAATTTGTAAATTTGCAGAAAAGGGAATTAGATTTTAACTTTAAACACAGCCTCAGGGAGGGCTTTTTAGCTCCAAACTGGAACTTTGTCTTTTTGACAGAGCAGAGGGCACAGGGAGACCCTTCCCAAACCTTCCTCCCAAGGAGCCATTCAAATCTCCAGATTTGCAACACCACCAGTCCCAGAGACCCCTGCAAGAGGTGACTGCAATTCCCAGGTGATTGCAGAAATTGGACCTTGGACTGTTCTCACATGCAGGTGCTGTGGAAGCCTTTGATGCTTTCATTTAAATACACCCCAGGGCTCCAGCATGGAAAATAATCTGGCTCCCAGACACTGCACACAGGGAAATTCAAACTGTGCTTTCCCTTTGGGTACAACCATCTGAGTTACCAATCTCTATATTTATTAATAATCTCAATTATTCAAACCCCATCCAGCCTGGCCTTGGACACTTCCAGGGATCCAGGGGCAGCTGTGCTGCCCCTGGATCCCTGGAAGTGTCCAAGGCCAGGCTGGATGGGGTTTG
>VZRS01001607.1:92753-131129 GCA_013398055.1 Ifrita kowaldi
CTTGGAACTCCAGCTCTCTGCAATCCTGCTCTGCCTTATTTTAGCAGCCCTACAAAAATGCTGAACGTTCCCTTCACCGGGGTCGACCCCTTGGCTCCTCATCCTCAAAATCTCTCTCTATCTCCAGCCCACCCTCAGAAATCTGTCATCCATCACTGCCTTTACTTCCACTCCCTCTAAATCGAGGGAATTGCACAGGAACAGCGTCTCAAATGCTGGAATAATTTGAGTCAGGGGGCACAGAACCATTTCCAGTGTTACACACTCAGTGGTTCTTGCAACTAATCATGATGTGAGCATGGCTGAGGGCCCTCCTGCACTGCTGTGGTTCTGTTGTTCCTAACACTTACTAAACAAATAAAAACACCCCACATCCCCCTAAAAAAACCCCCTGAAAATAGACCTGTGCTCTTTGTACTGCTCCAGTTAATTCTGACAGGGAGGGGGTTTGAGAAACCGAGTGGAAGGGACAGAGGGATGGAACTGGATGAGCTTTAAGGTCCTTCTAAACCCAAACCAGTCTGGAATTCCATGATTCCCACATCTTCTCTTAGTCCAGTATTAAATAGTGACAAAACCAGGTTTTGCTGCCTCCGTCCCATACGATGCACATGATTCACAACCCTGCCTTACAAGTTCTTTTTGAAGAAAAAGTGCTGCTGTAAATCTTTTACAGGGAGGGGAAAAGCAATTTATACTCTCACGACCTCTTTTGACTTCATTTCCAACAGTCATTCCTGACAGTTCTTTACAGCTTCCCAAATTACACAGTTGGGAGGTAAAAACCAGCAAGTGACATATTCTGTGAGTTGGTCTAAGTACAAATTCCTCTATGAGCTGCATTCAGGAAATCATTTTATTTGTTTAAGTTTTGGTGTGTGCACAGCCCCAGTGTGCTGAGCACAGTTATTCTCCTGCTCAGCCTTCAGCATCTCTGAGACTTCCTGGAGGAAACTGGGGCTGGTGTAGGGCAGCTGATTTGCTGGCAAGAAAATGATGCTTCCCCAGACAAATTCAGCCTCAGTCTGACAAACTGCTGGGTGACTTTCCTCACAGTCAGCAGCCACTAAAAATCCAAATTATTTCCAAGCAGTTTCTTGTGGAGATTATTTCTTTTCAAGTGAGATTTCCAGCAGATCTAGGCATGAGGAGACACGCCCAGTGCCAATGTTCACAGCCACAAGCCTGCTCTCCCCAGCCTCCAGCCAGGAGCACATTTACACCTGTGGCTCTTCCCCTGCATTCCCCTCCCACCCGTTCTGTGATACACTGCCTTCAGCTCCTCTTCACCACGGCCACTATTCCAACCAGGAATCTGTCATCCTCTCACACATCATAGTTCTTCCTCTCCCATCGATTTTTCCTTGCTGGCAGCTCACAAAAAGCAGAGATCTTTCCTCACCAAGGGAGCCCTCCCTCTGGCCCCTGTGCTGACACGATGCACCCAGAGCACACAAATGAAAGATCAGTGACAAGGAGACCCTGGGAAGCAGGGCAGCACCTCAAGGATTATTAAATTATGTAGCTTAAACTCTTCATTTTCTAAATCCTCCTCCATGACAGCCACAATCACTGTCTGGTAATCAGCCTGATACTTGTATTGTCTTCTCTTCAGCACAGGCTTGGCTCCCACCAGCAGCATCAACAGAGCAGGCAGGACCTGTCCTCACAGGGTGCAGCTCCAGACACAACAGGGTGACACTGGGGGTGCACAAACACCCACCTCCCCTCTGGAAAGGCCATCTGCCAAAACTCCATCACTCCATCCTGAAACACCCACCCCAAAGCAGGCCAGGCACCACACAAAGCCACCAGCTCACACCAGGGTGCTGGGGAAGGACACAAAGGGCAGGGATGGAAGGACACAAAGGGCAGGGATGGAAGGACACAAAGGGCAGGGATGGAAGGACACAAAGGGCAGGGATGGAAGGACAAGCACCCGAGGAGGGATAAGGAGAAGAAATACCAACACTGACACCTGCTGCTAGTTCAGGGGGCTCTGGAGATGGGACAGGCAGCTGACAGGTAGCACGAGGCCAACACCAGCACTGGAAGAGCACAAAAGAGCCACCTGTGGATTGTCACAGCAGTGTCTTTGTCCAGACAAGGGCAGGAGCTGCTGCTGCTGCTGCAACTGAAGCCACTGAGGCAACACCACCAACGTTACCTGAAGGGCAACCAAACACTACATGGAACAGTGGCTTTTTCTGGCTTAAAAAAGCTGCCCTCAGACCCTTCTCCAGCTCACCTGCACCTGGAGCAGCAGAGGATGCTCATCTCAACAGTGTTTGCTCCAGCCCCAGCTCAGAAGGACCTGAAATATTAACTTGTTTGTATCAGAAAAGGACAAAGGAGGAGACACTGCTGGAAGCAGTGAATGAGTGGGAAGAGCAACCAGACAAGCTGCAAATCGATGCTATTTGTGGGAGCAGTGCCAGTGGATGAACTCAGAACACCATGTACTCTTCAAAGTTGTTCTAACAACCACCTTCTGCAATCTCCTGTGCGCCAAGTTAACCCTGTGACTGAGGACATCCAGCCCTTCTGCTGTGTGCAAAGAAGAATCCAAACCTCCCTCTCTCATTTTTTTAACAGATAAACGTATTAAAAAACCATGAAAGACCTACACACACTCATGCATGTAAGTCTGGTGTATCTATACAGGGCTAAATGCAAGTGTAGATCTAAAACAGAGGTAAAAATTCAGTAAGGCTGAGCTTGGTACCTTTTGTAATTAGGGCAGATGGAGGGGGGCTACAGGTTCTCCCCAAAGGACAGAGGCTGCCCTTTGTAGCAGTGCAATGACAGTCCTGTTGCAGCAGTGAATGTCATTAAGGGACAGAAAAGAGGAAGATGAAAGCTGGGAAGGGAATTGGTAACAGCCCAACCTCCTGTATTTAAGTTTTACTCCTTATTTACTTGTGGCTGTAGGAGAGATGTGAAGTTTCATGCATGTTTTGCTGCCCTAAATCCAACACTGGGGTCGAAACACCTCCAAAAACCATGTCAGAAGCCACCTGAGACACCCACACCAAACACCCACCAAAACCATCACATTTAACCAGGCTGTTGGAAGAGGATCTGCAGGTACAGTGCCCTGGGCAGGCTGCTCCTCTTTGGGTGAATTACACCTGAATTTCCACAGCAGAGAAAGAGAGAACACTGATGAGCTACACAAATGCTTTCCTAGAAGGGAGAGATCCAATTGCTCTCGACTCAGCTTCACACAGGAGTCCCAAAACTGGCTGGAACTTTATCAGGGACCCTTCCCCACCCTCCACTGCCGACTCTTCCACCAAAAATCCTTCCTGTCACCTCCACTGGGCTCTCCTCCCACCACTCACTGCCCTCCAAGCATTCTGGTGGTGATGACAAGGATCACACTTGTCCCTCTCTCTCTCAGTGGCTTTTATTTAATGATGCTTGCCCAAGAAAAACAAAACAAAACAAACAAAAACCCCCAGGTTCTATCAAGGAAAACAAAAATTTCTTTTGTGCATTTGCCAGGGTTAAAGAGGGTGCAATATTAACCTCTGCTGTTCCCCAACCAGCCTAGGTCCACATAGCATCCCTCAAAATGGAAGGGAGAAAGGAGAAGGAGGCAAGGGAAGTAAAAAACTGTCCTGCAGGGGATCGGGAGGCATATCAAGAGTTGATAGCTGGACTTAGCAAACATTATCACAAGGGAGTTCAGGTGGAAGCAGGAGGGAGACACAAAATATCTTAAGGAACGAGAGCCTAATGCATCAAATCTCCTGTCTGGAACCCAGCAGGTCACAATTTCCATCACTATCTGTCACCAAGCTCCTCATACTCTCTAAAAAGAACGTGGCCTGGGACACAAAGCACATCAAGCCCTCTGCGGAGAGACCTGAGGCAGCTCCACAGCCAAATGACTTTCCCACACAACACAAATCCACATATTTCAATGTCAGATCCTGTCAAAGCCGGGCTGTGGTTTTCCCAGCCAGCCAGGAGAGCACTGAACTGCACCACAAAGCTCTGCAGCTCTGGGTGATCTCCTACCTTCAGCAGCTGTTTAGAACTTGAGGCAAACAAAGATAAAAGAGAAAATGCTGTGGATAAAGAGAAGAAGTAGCTGTAAAGAATCTGATAAATAGACAGCACTCAGCAGCTTCACTCAGGGAAGATCCTCGTAGGAAACCAAGGCTCATGCAGATGGTTCAGATCAGTGATTTGAGTTTAACAAAAACACCCTCAAGATGGGCTTGGAAATCAGGACACAGCTCATTTCACTCTGACACTAATTCAGCTGTGCAAATGTGAACTCATTCCTCAGGGCTTCCTCTGCCTCCCTTTGGGGCTGGTAAATACTGGGGGTTTGCTGTTTGTGGTTTGGGCATTGGTTTGGGGATTGGTTGCTTGGGGGTTTCACTGGATGGTTTGGATTTTTTTTGGCTTTGCTTTTGTTGGTTGTTTTAAACACGAGTTCACACCTAAGATGCTGCTGGGAAAAGAATCATTTTTAGTAATGTATTACCGAGAGAGAGGAAAAGATGAAAAGAGAACAATCCCTTCCAGGGCCATGTCTTCCAGCCTGTTCCTGAACCTCATCCACCAATTCCCACAGCTATGGACTGTGCACAGCGTGCCTGAGGTGACAATAACCTGAACTCACCTGAAATAGCTTTGTAGTATCTCACAGCTTCAGCAAATGAAGTACCCATGGTTTGACAAAAATCACAAAAATGCAAGGAATTGGCAAAAAAAAAAAACCACGTTTAAAAAAGGCAGAGCAAAGCAGCCTTAATGTGGAGGGTGCAGTGACATTCAGCTGCCTTTGGAGCTGCCTGATAACATTAATACTGATAAAGAACAAAAGCCTGACAAGTGTAATCCTGATACTTCCCTTTGTGCGATTCCTTTGAGGATTACACAGCAATTAAAGATTTCTAACAGTGTTACATTTCCAAAGGACAATGCTCCAATCCCCTGAGGAAATCATAAGCCATTTACAGATTCTTCTTGGGTTTCAACTTTTTAGAGAGAAAAAAAGCCATGGACATTTAGCTGTCTTAATTAGATGAACAACTTAACATCTGAAAATATTTAAAATGTCTTACTTCTAGAATGTAAAGCATGATTTCCTGCCCAGCAGGACCAGCGTGCTGCAGCACTGGCAGCTGAGGGTTCTTTTTCTGCAATTTATCCCTGTGCTACCAGAGTCAGTGCACAAATGCCTTTCTGCACTTGTTCAGCAGTTTCTCTACCCAAAAGTGACTGTGTGTAGCCCTCCTGATAAGAGGGACTTATTATGGTTATTAAAGAGAAACAGATTTTGAATTAATCAAAACATCACTGCAGCTTCCCCCCTCAGCAGGTATTTTTGAAAGCTGACTGGTTTTGGGTCAGACCCTGCACACAACGGTGTCCTGGGAGGGGGTTACCAGTAAACCCAGCTCTACAACACCTAAAAGCCCAGCTCTGGAAAATATTTGGAGTTAACAGCTGTTGCTGAGGGCCCTGAGACCTGCCTGGCATTCAGTCATCTCCCCAACACCGCAGCCATCCTTCAGAGCTCAATGAAGACAAAGTGTGGCCTTGCATAAAAACCTCACTGCATTGAAGGCTCCATCAGCTGCAGGTGTTTGAAGGGCCCAAACAATTTTAACTCGGCAGCAGATTATTCTGAGGGATGGCTCTGATGGGTTTGTTGCCTTCTCCTCACCCACTGCTGTCTTCCCCACAGTGCAAAAAGCAAAGAACACCCACCTCAACACGTGCTTGGAGTTGTGACCCTGTGTTCTGACAATCTGCTCTGCAGTTTGGAACGAACCATGGGACAACTGCCCCAGCCCCAGGAACAACAGTGTCAGAGCCTGGGCCAGCACCTGCTACTGATAGGCACAAAAATCAAATTTAAAGGAATCCTCTCTCACCCACAACAAAGGGCTAATGAGAGCAAGAGAACAAGAGGAAAAACTACAATTTCCAGTGGTTAATCAAGATCAAAACCAAAGCAGCAACATCAAGAAAAGAACTGAGAGACTAAGATAAGCATTTTAAACAAGTAGCTTGGTAAAGAGAAGCCTTTTCACGCTATCAACACAGAGTTGGCTTCTCTGATCTCCTCTGGGATCACCTGGGCATGGCAGAGGTGATACTAGAAAAGTGACCCTTTAGCTGGTAGATAAAATTCACATTTTAATGTTTTTCCCTAAGTGCATCTATAGCAATGGACCACCAAATTAAAAGATTTCCCCTAAATAGGTCAAATTTAGTCCCTAGAAAGCAAGGCTTACATCAACTGTATTTCAACAGGGAGGGAATTATTTAACAGATTCATCATTGTTCTTTAAAAATTATTTGGAAATTTTTTCATTGAGTTTTGACTTGATTTGACCTGATACAGTGCCTGGAGCTGCCCATCAATAGGGCCAACAGCAGCCAGTGTCCCTCCTTAAGGGCTCCCCGGGAGTCAGGATCCTTTTCCCCTGACAGAACTGTCCTTGTCAGCTCTTCAAGGAACTCCACAGGGAAGGAAACTTCAGCTTCTAATCTGTTCTTCTTCCCCTGCATCAACAGACCTCAGGAACAGATGCCATTGAGTCAGTACAGGGAACAAAACAGTTCGAGCCACAAGTTGAGCCTGGGGAGTGCACGCACACGCTTGGAAATTAACATCTTGTCTGAAACCCTTCATCTTGCACTGCTTTTCTCCTGAAAGCAGAAATGGCAGAGCCCCATCTCTTATGCAAATGACACGTGGCATTTTAAAAGTTCTGACTCGAAGGCAGTAAACAAAAAGACATCGACTGCAAGACTCCTGTGTGTTCTTAGTGCCCACAATTACGGGTGACACGGGAGGGTCTCGGAGGCGTTCAGGGAGGAACAAGCCACCAGTTCACCAAAAAACCAATTACCAACACCAACTGCTGCTTTCATTGCCTTCAAGCACCCAGAACCCCAATTACATTAATGTCAGGGAAAAAAACCCAACCCTTCAGCAGGTTCTTAAAGGTTTATAACAGATTCCGCAGAAGGGGATAAACAAAACTTCTGAAAAGCAAAAATATCATTTTGCTAATGGCCTCTGCATTAATGCTGGCATTCTTCACAGATCCTCCCCCATGTTTGCAAAAGGCAGCCAGAGCATGGAGACACTTCCAACAAATGGCAGAGTGAGTCAGTGGGGCTGGGAGCTGTGGGTAGGAAGGAGATGACAACGTCCATGGAGTCACTAAAGTCTCCAACGTGATTCATGTCATAACACGGATCCAAACCAGTGACTTGTGGTTGAGGCACAAACTGCATGGGTATTTCTGTACCCCTGCCTGGGTATTTCTGTACCCCTGCCTGGGCACTCACCAGCAAACATGGCACTGTCACAGCACACACAGCCCAGTCCAGCCACCAAACCACCTCCTCCTTCCTCCCCAGATAAACAGCTGGGCCAGCCTGGAATGTTACACCCAAACCAGCACCAGGCCTTGCACAGGGAGGCAGAGTTTGGACCATTCCATAGAATCACTGAATTGTAAAAAAGCCTGGGTGGGAAGGGACCTTAAAGCTCATCCAGTTCCACCCCCTGCCATGGGCAGGGACACCTTCCACTGTCCCAGGCTGCTCCAAGCCCTGTCCAACCCAGCCTTGGACACTGCCAGGGATCCAGGGGCAGCCACAGCTGCTCTGGGCACCCTGTGCCAGGGCCTCCCCACCCTCTGAGCACCATATGCTGCCCTGTCACTCAAAACTGCTTTCAGAAAGTAGAACAGCTCTGTTTTTAACCTGGGAGCGCTGCAAAACTCCAGGAGCTTGACAGTGAAAAGCTGCAGCTCACCACAGGCAGAGGAAGGCAGGAGAATGCCTGGATGTGACAAAACTGACAAACCCTTCTTCACACACCAAAAGGCCTCACGCCATCGTGATTAGTCACAAAGGATGTCAGCTTTAGTTCCTGTCAAACCATGTCATTTTACCTTTAATGAGGTATCCCAAAGAAAGAAAAAAAAACCAAATGAAATTTGTGGGTGTGCTTTAGCACATTCCAGCACGGACCTGCTTCTCCAAACACCATCCCAAGCCAACACAACCCCTCAGCCAGAGCAGCACTGAGTGTGGGAAGGGATCCTTAAATACTGTGCACGTGGAACTACCAAATATGGGGCAAGCACCAGCCCAGCCCAGCTCTGTCTCTGCTGGGAGCACCACCAGAGCTGCCTCATGTACCCCACAGGCACAATTTTGGATCAGGTCTCTAAGGGCAGCTTTGGACTCCTCTTTCTCCTTCATTCCTACAAAAAAGGATTTCTTCCCATAGCACTAATCCCAATTCATATGTTTGCTGGCTTCAGAGCTATGCTAATGCTGCCTATAAACAGATACACGTTCAGTGTTTAGTTTTCAGCTCAGAAAGCAGAAAAGGGACTGAACAACAAGTTTAGAACTTCAGAAATCATCTGATTTTAAATATAAAAAAATCAAACAAGCCACGCATATTTATGAATCCTATTTCTGCTGTTAACTAGGTCTGAGAAACAAAAAAACGAACATAAGAGAGAAATTAAACATGGATAAATGATAAATACTACAATTTTGAAATGAACAGTTGCTTTAATAACTATAATAATTACACACTCCCTCAAAAACCTGACAAAGCTTTGAAGTCAGCTCTGCTAACTCTGAGGAGGTTGGACTAAACACTTCCAGGGGGAGCTCAGCCAAACTGAACCTTCCTATGGCACTAAATTTATTCAAATCCCCATTTAGTGCACGTTCCTGCAGTTCCTCCGGCCCTGATCTAACAGGCTGCACTGCTCTCACTGGGAGGAAAGTAACCCATAGCACAGAGGAGCACTGGGCAGGACCTGCTCATCTGGCAGCGACCTTTTTTGGGTTTATCTTTCTTTTCAAACCAAGCCTAACAACCCCATCCACCGACCATTACAAAAACTTTCCAGGCAGAAGGGAGCTCGCTGCGTTTTCAACTTCGGAAGCCCTAAAGGCAAACAACGGATGGGAGCACCACTGTGTGTGTTTGATGTGGAGTAAATCCCAGCTCCCCAGCTGGACAGGTCACTCTGACCCTCTCTCACCACTCCAATGAGGTCTCCCCGGCCGTACTCCCCGGTCAGGTGCTTCTTGCCGTCATCCATGCGCAGCACGGAGCGCAGGCGGCCGTTCAGCACGATGTACGTGCAGTCGGACTTGTCACCCTGCCTGCAGGGAAAAGAATCAACAGCCAGGATTAAGGAAGCATCTCTGCTCAGCAAACGACTCTGGAGGCTTTGAATAAGTTGGGGATTTTTCCCAGCCTGGCTTGGAAGACATAGGAAATGTTTAATTGACAATGAGCAAACGAGGAATGGAGCAGGGGCTTGTTAAAAGGTGACTGGAAATATGTTTAATGTGTAAATGTATAGGCTGTGCAGAGTTAATTGAGATAAGGAGTGATAGGACAAAAGGGGAATGGTTTCAAACTCAAAGAGAGTAGATTTAGATGGGATATTGGGAATGAATTGTTCCCTGGGAGGGTGGGGAGGCCCTGGCACAGGGTGCCCAGAGAAGCTGCGGCTGCCCTTGGATCTTTGGGAGTGTCTAAAGCCAGGCTCGACAGGGCTTGGAGCACCCTGGGACAGTGGAAAGCGTCCCTGCCCATGGCAGGGGGTGGAGCTGGATGAGCCTTTCCAATCCAAGCCAGTGTGGGACCCCATGTTAGGACTGGGAGGGGATGACCAGGGTGTGAGCAGGCCCCAGGGGACACCACAGGCTCATTGCTGGTTACTCAGGAGCTCGTTCCCATTGCCAGGTCAGCGTGGATGTGCTGAGGAACTCTGCAGGTCAAAGAGAAAAACCCCCACGTGGCTCCAGATTTGGGGCACACACCTTTGTCTACCAAGAACGTTTTGCAGTATCCAGCTGGCACGATTAGGAGTGCTGCTGGGAATGCCACACCTCTGGTGGTGGAGTTCAACCAAATGCAAGGAATTCCAGAAGATTTTAACAAGATATTGACAGCTGGGAATGCTCTGATGCACAGAGTAACCCAAAACTTCCATTAGCATTGGTTCTGCAGGTATGGTTATAAAAATTACAATTATACAGATCATGTCCTAAATCAGACTGTTACTCTCCCACCACTGCAGCAACCACGTAACAGTTCAATTGCATCCTAGTTCATATCCATAAAACTAAGTTTTCCCAAGGTAACTTTTGCCCCTTAAACACAAAATTGCTATTTTTAATTTACTACTGAATAAGGCTGACTGAATTACCTTTGAGTTTTGCTGTTTATTTCAGACAGGCTGAAAACCTCTGAGCAATGGATGTTCATGCCCTCAACAACGCAGAAACTACTACCAGAACACAGAACTGTCTGTGTCTTAATCAATTATGTCACTTAGAAAGCTTGCCAAGCAACAGAAAAGAGGAGGAACAGTATGAAATAATTTAGCAACACATGGAGACAAGAGACTGAAGCAGTGTTGAAGGTACTGCAGAAAGAAAATAATCTCAAAACAGGCAAACAGATAAATCCGATGGAATGGCTGACAAATACAGTCTGAGGTTCTTATTTCACACATCCCATGGGGAGCACAGTTCACAAAGCAGGAAAATTTTTTAAAAAAGTACAATTTTGTCCACATCTCACCTGTACACAGCTCGTCCAGCCTCGACCTCCATCCAGTCCAGGGCGAAGTCAATTTGCCTGACAAAGGGGGACATTCTCTTCACAACGGTGTGGGCCACCCCCAGCACCACACTGGGCTGCTCCCGCATGATCCTGAGGAAGAAGGGAAGTGTCACTGACCCACCTCCCCAGAACAGGACCAGGAGCCCACAGGCACCACAGCCCAGGGCAGCCACACCCCGCTCCTGCCACCACCACTCTCACCAGGGACTCTCTGACACAACACGGGGCTGCCCAGCTCCCAGCCCAGCCCAAATTAAATGGCACTCAGAGCTGGCACTGCTCTAGAAGCAGGATGCCAGTCCTGCTGCCTGGCCCTTCTCCCAGTGCAGCAGGATGGACAGGAGCCATGTGAGCTCCTGTGTGTGAGCCACTCTCCTCATTTCCCCCTCACACAGGTCTCTCATGACTCAGGGAAATGTTCAATCCTGTCCCCAGGATCTTCCCCCCCTGCTGCTTGGCACATCTCAGTCTCCTGCTCGTGCTCACTTTCCCCCACGTATCACATCAGAATCTTTTTATATGTAAAGTCTGATGCTCTTAAAAATAAAAGACCCGCTCTGCATTTCAAATATTCCCTTTTCCCTGTCGTGAAGACCACAAAGAACTGAAATATCTCCTAATAAAGCTCCCAATCTTCACACTGAATGTTTTTAGCCATGCTTAAAAGTCTCTAATAATAAAGACACCATGCAATTCAATATGTTCCTCAAACTGAAAAACTTTGAGGAGGTTCTGCCAGGACAACCTCAAACTCCACACTGACTGTGAGGCCTAGCAAAAATCACTCTCACAGACACCTGGGAATTGCTCAGGGATGTCTAATTCCTCATTCTTTTCAGACTGAAGATCACTGCACCCTGTCACTGAGGGAGTGAGCACTCAGATATCTCCTGAAGCACTCCCAGGAGTGAATGGATCACACATGTCAGGTTGTTCTTCCTGTAAGGGCAGCTGATCTTTCCTGTTCCTGTGCAGCATCAAGAGCAGACTACTAAAAAATTGTTATTTCACAAGAGAAATAACAATTCACAAAGGAGTAGATTCATGTCTGCAGCCCCAGCATGAGAAGAGCACACAGAAAGATGAGAGAGTTGCATGAAACCTGCTCATGGACAAGCAGGCTGCTCCAAGCCCTGTCCAGCCTGGCCTTGGGCACTGCCAGGGATCCAGGGGCAGCCACAGCTGCTCTGGGCACCCTGTGCCAGGGCCTGCCCACCCTCCCAGGGAACAATTCCTTCCCAATATCCCATCCAGCCCTGCCCTCTGGCACTGGGAAGCCATTCCCTGCGTCCTGACACTCCACACTAAATTGTCTCTCTCCATCTTTCCTGTCGGCTCCTTCAGGTCCTGGAAGGCCACACTGAGCTCACCCCAAAGCCTCTCCTCTCCAGGCTGAACAATCCCAGCTCTCCCAGCCTTTCCTCCCAGCAGAGCTGCTCCATCCCTCTGATCTCCCTGGTGCCTCCTCTGGGCTCTCTCCAGCAGCTCCACCTCCTCCCTGTGCTGGTCCCAGGGCTGGGGCAGCTCTGCAGGTGGGGTCTCACCTGAGCACAGGGGCAGAATCCCCCTCCCCTGCTGCCCACACATTTAGAACACATAAAAATCCAGTCAGCAAACACCACTGCCAAAAAGCAGCAGAGCTTTTCTCTCCTGACCTCTTCTCTTGCCCTGAATTTTCCCTGCCATCCCACCATCTTGACCAAGATCCCTACAGACACATGGAAAACACCCAGCCCTATCTATCCCCCCTTCTCAGCTGATTCAAAAATTAAATAAAGCCCCTAAAAATCCTGAACGGTTTAGCTCATTGGTTTTACTCCACCTGCTTACTTAGCCCTCAAAGTCTCCTCCCACACAGGCTGTCTGCTGTCGTCAATAAAAGCCATTTACTCTTTTCCTCCCTCACAATACAGATCTTAACACTTAATGCATTCAAAATGCAAACTACTAACAGGCTTCTTTTATTTCCACTTGCAGCTCTCTCACATCCTTCAATGCCACGCAGCTTCTACAAGAGAATTAACACAGCAGGTAAGAGCCACCCTTATGCAAGAGAAGAGAAAAGAGGTTTTTTTTCCCGTTATCAGCCCAGTTTCCTTCCTCTCACGTGGGCATTTACATCCTTCTGCTTGGCACATGCCTGGCACTGGGAAAATTAAAACCCAAAGCTCTGTACTACAGAGGTTTCTGAAGGGACTTTGAGGATTCTTTACTAGAAAGCTCACCAGCTGTAACAATGAAAGGGCTAAGTGGTTTCTGTGAATGCCTGGAACTTCTGCAGATATTCTTGGGGATGTGGCTGCGACGGGATTTTCAGCTTAGCTGGCAAGACCAAATAAAAATCAAAGCATTCCCACTTCTCTGGCAAGTACAAATGATTAAGCCTCCAAACTGTGAAATTTACTGAAGCAGAAGATGTGAGAGAGCCACTGGTAACACAGATCCTGAATTTATTCCCCCAGAAGATCCTGGTGACAACTTGATTCCCATTTTCCAGGAGCTGCATGGCGAGAGTGGCAGCTCCCAAAGCACTGCAGGCACATCCCACGGAATTACCCCTGGATTCACCTCAGCTTCAGCTTGTGCCACCCCTGGACTTGCATTCTGCACCTACAGACAGCCTTTTACTCATGGCAGCACCACAAAAAAGGCTCCTGCCCTGAAGTTTCAGTGGGAAGGATTTAATCCAACATCCAACACTCAATTCTCCACCCCGGGATCTTTGCCTCATGGCAACCACTGACCATGTGCTTTCTGCTTCACCCTCTCATTAATTATTGAGGAAAAACACATCCAGTGTTCCAGGGCAGTGCAGAGGAAAAGAGGAAACACATGTGACAAGAAAGGAAGAACTAAATTTTGGAGAATACTAGGAGTTCTTGTCAAATTTCACCTGGTCTGTAAGCTAGCAGACAAATACACAAATTAAGACAAAAATAATTCCTCTGAGATTCCAGGCAAAGGAGGAAGCTGAGCATTGTGGGGCTATAAGCACAGAATTTCCATAAAAATGGAAAATAGAACTACATCCTATTTTATTAACAAGTTCCTCTTTCTCATAGAGTTCAAAGCAAAAATGAACCAACTAGAAGAAACGTGATGCTTTTCAAAGCCTTTCTCCAATGTCACTTTTAAATATGGGTACAAGAATCAGAAGTGCCACAAAGCCAAGGGTTCAGGACAAATTGTGAAGATGAAATGCTGGAATACGACAGAGCTTGTAAAATGGAGAGAACAGATAATAGCCTTTAAAGGAAAAAAAGAAAGATTTGGGAAGGACCCAAAAATGATGATGAGGTGATACATTGATGGGTCTTGATCCCTGACTGGTAAGGGGTTAATGGAAGCAGAAAGGTAAGCTGGAATAAACAAGAGGTAATTCAATTCTTGAGAGAGAAGAGAAGAGAAATCTCAGGGAAATGAGCTCCAGAAAATGAGAGAGAATCCAGCCCTGAGTATGAAATATACAAGGGGAAAAAAAAAAAAAAAAGGGAGGAAAAGGTAAAATCTGCCTGGCTGGCTGAGACAACATAATGAAATCTGAAGTCAGAAACAAGTAGGAAAACAACAGCAGGAAAAGACAGCGAGAAAGAGCAGCTGTTTAGAAGAAATAGCCTGGTTCCACATGGAATGGCACAAGTGGGAAGCATCTCTCAGAAATTAGGCCAAAGAGCTGACAACCACCTCACAAGGCTGGGAAAAAACACAGCTCATCAACAAGCACCTGCTGAGCACAGCACGTTCAGTTCCACAGCCTCCTGCCCGAGGTGGGAAAACCAAAACCCCACAGGAAGGATTCTGGGGTAGAGCTGATGGGGAATGCAAACAGCTCCAGTTATTTAGGAAGCAGGGAGTGTGCAGAGATGGACATCATCACAGTGGCCCAGAAAACACAACAACCCCCCCAGCAGTCCTCCATGTCACTCCTGGCACATTCCAGAAGTTGGAAAAGGAGTTTACGAAAGGAAATTGTGCATTAGACACAAATTATGTGTGTGAACTAATTGTAACTCTAAATTACAAGATCACAGAATAAATCAAGGGCATTAATCATTATTATTGGCAACAAGGCTAGCCACAGCCATCATATTGGATTTTTAATTACCTATATTCCCCTTTAAGCATTAAGTCCCAAGTCAGGTGCTACTTTCAAGGTCCAGGAAGGAACCTCTCTTGCACAGGGGAATTATTCTTTAACCTGTTCTATTAGTGAGCATTAAAAACCCTCAGTTACAGCCAGATCAATCACTCACAACACACTCAGCACCCTGGCTCTGACTGGGGACAGAACTGGGGAGGTTTTCCAGCAAAAAGGAATAATGAATCCAAGCAAAGGGCCTGGCAAAGCAGCAACTAACCCAGCACAGTGCAGGCTCTGGGCAGATTTTCTTATTTGGATTATGAAGCATAAGATTCTTGGGCCATAATTCCCACCCAACTGGGTTAAGTGCTCTATAGGCCTTGAACAAAGATGTCACCATTTAATATTCCCATGTTCCCTGAACTGCTTCTTGCAGGAGTTAAATCACCTGATAAATGGGCCACAGCTCATCCAGGCACCTAAACCCACCCCATAAAGTGCATGGCTTCCTGTGGGATGCACCTGCAGCAGCACAGACATCCAACACTTGGATTTAAAATCATGGAATCATTACAGCTGGAAAAGACCCCGAAGATCACCAAGTCCAAGCTTTAACTGAATACCCCCAGGGCCACTAAACCATATCACGAAGTGCCACATCTCAGGCACATCTTAGGTGTTCACACGTTTTTTGAACTCCTCCAGGGATGGTGACAACACCACCGCCTGAGCAGGCTGTTCAGGTGTCTGACCACCCTTTCAGTGAAGAAATTTTCCCTAAAATCCAAGCTGAACCTCCCCTGGCCGTTCCCTCTCCTCCTGTCCCTGTTCCCTGGGAGCAGAGCCTGATCCCCCCCGCGGCTGCCCCCTCCTGTCAGGGAGTTGTGCAGAGCCACAAGATCCCCCCGAGCCTCCTCTTCTCCAGGCTGAGCCCCTTTCCCAGCTCCCTCAGCCTCTCCTGGGGCTCCAGACCCTCAATGTCCTTCTCGCAGTGAGGGGCCCAAAATTAAACGCAGGATTTGATGAGTGGCCCCACCAGCACCCAGCACAGGGGGACGGTCACTGCCCTGATCCTTTGTTCAAAAGGGTCATTAAAAAATTCTAAAAAATACTTCTGATTTGGGGTTTTTGTGGCAGAACTCACTCATAGAAATGGGACTTGGAGATGGAGAGGAAGCTGCAGTCTCTGTTGGCCTTGATGGTGAAGATCAGTGGCTCCCCAGTGAGGACGGCGAGCTGCCCCACGAGCTCCCCGGGGTGGGTGATGAAGAGGCAGGTGTCCTCCTCAGAGTCAATTTTCCTCTGGTACACGTGCAGCACCCCCGAGACCACAAAGCAAACATTGACATCCTGGAGCAAATGGGGGGAAAAAAAACCACAGAGCTCATAAAAATCCCCCAAGATTTTAAAAGCAATTATCCCAGTGACAGCGCCATCATGACCGATCTGTTTCCCAGAAAGCTCCCTACAGCTTTTGAACAATTAGGAGGTAAAATAAGACACAACAGTGAATTATTAAAAGCAGGTTATTAATATTTAAAACTAAGCAGGCACAATATTGAAAAACGTGTTTCTCTTTGGGTGGTTATGAAAAATGAAGGCTGCATCTTTGAGATATCAAGGAGTAACAACAGAATTGGGAGTGGAGGAGATAATGGGTAATCACAACAGCAGGATGAGGGGCATGGCAGGTCAGCAGAGCAGAACCCAGCACTGGAACTGCAGCTGCCCATCACCTGCTTTGCTTAAGCTCCTCTATTTACACAGGATTATTATAAATGAAGCTTGTTATATCCCAAACACACTTGGCTATAAACAAATAATGCTGGATTGGTTTGGTGTGAGGGCTTTACTGCAACTGAGTGACATCACAAAAACCCAAAGTGCAGGGTGGGAGAAGAGGCTTCCCAGTCCCCACAGCTCCTGAGGAAGGATGCAGGAGGGACACTCCACACCTCCCCACGAGCTCCATCACACACAGGCACCACATTCCCACTCTGGCTGCAGCACCAGCCCTGTGTGCCGGAAGGCCCAGAGCTGGGGGGGGGTTTCCCCTCCAGAAGAGATGGCTTGGGAGGGGACAGGTGGGATTGTTTGAATTCCCATCAGTGTGTATAAACACCTCCTGGAGCCAGACCCACCTGATCTCCCTGCCTGGACAGCACGGTGCCAGCAGTGACCTGATGCAGCGTCACTTTGCCGTTCAGCAACGCAGGATTCTGGAGGAGAAAAGGGTGGGAGGTGCAATTTACTGCTCTGTGCCCAGGCAAAGGTCCAGAATGTGAGGAAGCACCCAAATAAAACAAGTAAGAATAACAGTTAAGACTATGTTACTTGAATCTCTTTAAAATATGGCACCTATTTTTATATTTCTCTACCCAACAGACATTTCTGCCAGAAGAGAAAAAAAGGTTTGATCCATTGTAACTGATCACACTTGGATTCTTACGGACTGTCTACTTGCCAGTTTTCCCCCCAGACTCTTTAAAGAGTCTATAATGAAAAGAGACCTGTACCAGCTGATATGAAAATCATGAAACATGAAGTTATTCTGAAAGGAAGGTGAAACCAGAGGAGTCTCTCTACATCATGGAGTAACTGGACAAGATGATCCAGCACTGGCTTTGTCCCAGCCCAGCCCTGGGCACAGAGCTCAGCTGGGCTGTACCTGCAGAGCAGATTTTCATACACACTGTACCACAAAAGTTTCCCCAAGCTCATGAACTCCTGTGCTCAGGCAGAGAAAAGTGGGAATTTCTCTCCTAACCTCAAAAGCACATGGGAGGAAAGCGTCTTGCCAAAAGCCACCCTCAGTTTGGACCCCAATCCCTTGCAATGTCAAGGAGCTGAGCTGGCTGAGCCTAAAAACTCCTTTAATCCATACATTGCTTCCACCACCATAACCCTGAGAGCAAAACAGACAACGAAACAGGCACGGAGAGACTTTTCTTTCCATCTCAAAGAACTGCCTGCACAATTTGGGGTCCCATGTGCAGTCAGATCAAACCCTGAGCCAAATCCTGGCTTCAGGCCACCTTTGCTTTGGTGTAACTTTCACCCAAACCAGCAAACCACAAACTCACAGACTAGTCTGGTTTGGAAGGGACCTCAAAACTCATCCACTCCAGGCAGGGACACCTTCCACTGTCCCAGGCTGCTCCAAGCCCCAATGTCCAGCCTGACCTTGGACACTGCCAGGGATCCAGGGGCAGCCCCAGCTTCTCTGGGCACCCTGTGCCAGGGCCTCACCATGCTTCAAATAAAGAATTTCTTCCTATTATCTACTGTAAGCCTGCCCTCCTTCAGATTAGGGCCATTCCCCCTTGTCCTGTCACTCCTTGACCACAGTTCCTCTCCTCTTCTTATAAATAATCTTCAGAAGTTCAACATTTTATCACCACCCCTGAATGGGCTGGGGCAGAAAACAAAGCTCAGGTATGAGTTCACGTGTTGGGCTGAAGAGAGGCAGCACAGATTGGCTCTCACAGCTCCCCTGGGTGTTTGGCTGTGCCCAGGCTCTGCCCCAGAGGCAAAGCACTGAAAGCTGCACTCGCAGCAAGAGCCAACAGAGCACAAGAGCAGAGCAGAGTGTGACCCCAGTCATTAACTCCACTCCAGCAGGAAACCAGCACAGCAGAGATGTAAACACTCCACCAGCATCACTGTTCTGCCAGGTTGGAATTTTTCCGTTTTGGGTTGGAAAAAAATAGCGCAAGCGGAATAATCACAATTATTCTTTACACCTACTGCTGATAAAAAGAACATATTTTCATCAAAAATAGTTTTATTAAAGCCAATCTGTTTCATGGGAACATTTCCAATGCAGGGAACCTGACAAGCACCTGTCAAAATATTTCAGTTCAGCAATAGCAACTCGACTAATTTCTATAATGTTTTTTCTATATTTAGACATTCATGGTTGTATAGTATTATCTATTCTTAAAGCCAAAGTTGTAACTCTGAAAGCACCTCTCAGTAGGGGAATACAAGCTCCCCCACGAGCTCTACTTATCAAGAGCATTTTCAGGCTGCATTAGCTCCAAGAAAAATTGCTGCAAAGATTTTCTTCATGTCTAAGACTACTTAAGTACTGGGATAGATTGTACTCAGAGCTGTGAAAGCCTCATCATTGGAGATCTTTAAGAACAGCTTAGCCAAAAACCTGCCAGAAATGACTTAGCAATATCTGATTCTGCCTCAGGCATGAGAAGGGACTGAGTGACCTCCAAGCAGGCCTTGGTATCCTCCTTTGCTGTGCTATTACTGCCCCATCAAGCAAGAAAAGAGCAGACAAACAAAATCCATCCTGTCTCTCTCAGAGGGGTGAGGCCAGCAAACCCAAATTCAGCGTTGCACAGTTACACGGCTTAAGCTAAAAACCTGCACTGATCCCCTCCAGCCATGAGCTTCTAGGAAAAAAAAGTCATTACCCCAAGAAACTCCATTTCCCAGCAAGTTTCTTTCTGTCCATGACTGTAACAAATGATTGCAGCAGGAAACCCAACAAATTTGGTTACAATACCAAATATAAGAAGCAACAAAGGTTATTTCTGGGTAACAAATTAGCAGAGTTTACAGTACAGAAATGAAAACACAAACCAATTATAAACAATTCACATAAAGCAATAATTAACTGGGACAAATAATTCTTTTGTCAAAGGAAATTCCCTTACAACTCACACAGAAGAGATGCCCTGCAACACTGCTTAACCTTCCCATCACAGCTGCAGATAAAGCTGAAAACACACAAAAATGGTATGAGATTGAAAACTCTTCATGACAGAGATCCAAGGAATTCACATTACTTAAAACAAAATAAAAAAAGAAAATGTGAATTCTGAAGTCAGATACCTAAAGGCTATATGAAATAATGACTCCCTCCTAAAGGCATTTACTCCTCTCTCTCTGTCACATGAAAAAAACCCCAACAACCAAACAACCCCAAACCTACCACCTGCCATTAAAACATCTTGATTTTATTCACTCTGATTGGCTGCTCTGAAAAATGACAACTTAAAACGTTTCCATCCAGCTAAGAAAGAAAAATCTCATTTCTTTCAAGAGAAAAGCGTACAAGAATTCATTTTCTTTCATGTGAGCAGCATTGAACACAAATATTTTGCACACAGTAAGATTCTTTTTGCATTGCCTGTAGAAGAATCAACTCTTGCTATTCCTACATGGAAAAAAAAAATTGAGCTTTCAACGATATTTCTGGCATTTACATCCCACCAGATTCTGATTTGCTTGTGAAAAACTAAGGTGCTTGAAAATCCTACCTTACCTCACCATTATTTACATCTTCATGTTACAAACAGTGCCTTAGGCACTTCCTTTTAAGGATGCTGTTGCAATTATCTCTAAACTGGTACTTGTTAATTACTGAGAAATTTATACTAGACTAAAAGTGCTGTAATCAGGAGCTTCAGTAACCTTGGAATCTTTGCTCATGATGTGAAAGTTGGATCAAGAACAGAACAGATGAAGGTACCTAGTCCTACTTTACTCCTTCTGCAACAAGAATTTCTTCTAAGATAGTCTGTAGCCTTTCACGAGGATAGAAATGCCTGAAAAAACCTGGAAATTAACATAATGAGACAGGTAAGGCTCCTGCAGACTAAGAGACCTCAGATCAGTGGTGACGTGGAACAGGCACCTCGAGCCTCGCAGCTGGGAGCTGAAAGACCCTGACAGGGATTCTGAAGCTGCAAGGGGAATAATTTTGGAAGTCAGGAGGGAATGCTAAAATCCATAAGTAAAATCTTTTTAACTTTTAGCAAGTGTTGTCTGGTGACAGCTCTGAAGGCAGGGGAGGAGGTGCAGCAGCTGTGCCCAGCCTCTGGCAGCACCAGCAGACTGGAATTATTGCAGTACAGGCTGCAACAAACCAAGGATGTCTCTGGCTGGCTGAGACAGATGCAGAGCTTTCCCAAACTGTCTGATTATCCACATGAACAGACACACCTCTGAAATGAAATGCAGCTGGAATGACTGGAATGATGAAAGCAATCGTTTTCAACACTTCTTACAACACCAAGGGGCTCAGCAGGGATCAGGCACAGCCCCTGCCACGGGCACAGCACCCAGCTGGGAGCTGCTGGGCAAGTACAGGGACACAATTCCAAACCCAAACAACGCCCTGGGATGCAGTGCCACCAGGATCAACGATTCAGCAATCACCTGAACCCTCAGGTAACTTCCCACACTCAGTGAGAGCACAGAATGAGGTGGCAGGAATTGCACATGTGCAGGGCTAACCCTGCACACAGACAGGGAAGGTTCCTGCACTGCATTCCAGCGTGGTTTGTTGAAACGGCAGAATAATTCAAATTTATTTCAGCCCTTCTAATGACTTCAACAGGCTACTGAATAAAACATCCAGCCCATCTCCAGTGCACTGAGGAGACAAATCCACTTCTCAGTTCCTGGCAGAATGAGATGAAAAGCAGAACCAAAGCCAGTTCCCTTTGCAGTAACTCACATCAAGTTTCATCAGGGTTGAGAGGTCTTTCTTTGCTGCTTCCATGATGGCATCAATGTGTTTGCTGTTACAGGAATCCTGCACAGCACTGTAATGGAAAACTGCTGAAGGAGTTTCTGTCACTGTCACTGTCTTCTTCAATATCGACTGCAAAGAGAACAAATACATCAAGGATCAGTTTTTAAACATCAAAATTGGCACCTACCTGGCCAAAATTTGCCTTCATCATCTGCATTCTCTACCCACCACAACTGGTGGTCTGCAAAAGAGAAATCTAAGTTTCCAAAAAAGCAACAGCTTGCTAACTTCATTATCCCTGTACTTTTCTGCACAATCTGACACTCAAATCAAACAAAGTTACTCATCACAGCTTGTGAAAGGGAAGAATAAGAGACTTTCCAGAAACTGGGCCTCTGCCAGCTTGATGGAACTAAAACTTCATCAACCCTGTACACAAAGATGGAGGAAGAGATAAAATGTCTGTCAAGGTCACAGTGAGCAACAGTTTCATTCCAGATTTTGGGTTGCAGTTTTACAATTCAAGAGTGTTTTTGGGCTCAACTTCCAGGTCAGTATTTGTAAAAAGCAGACCACAAAAATAAAAACAGATTTATAAATAATGACTGGAAACCTACAGCTGATACAAGTTTTTAATTCCTTGCTGTAAAGCACCTCTCACAAATAAAGCATGGTCTGACAAATCCAAATAATCCATTTCATGAGTTAGGGGAAGAAAATACATAAAAAGCTGCAGCAGTGGTTTCCCACTGCTCACCAAGGGAATCTCCACAGAATTTCAAGATGTGCAGTAAAATGACTTGACAGTCACTAAAATCTACTGAAACAACTGTAAGTTAAAAAACAGTATCACAAAAAACATTCAAGGCCAGGTTGGATGGTCTAGAGGAAGGTGTCCCTGGCTATGGCAGGGGGGTTGGACCAGTTGGGCTTCAAAGGTCCCTTCCAACCCAAACCATTTGGGGATTCTGCAAATCCAAACATCCCAACTCGTGCAGAGCTGCAAGGGCAGCGCCTCGAAGGAAGGAAGGAAACATTGAAATGACTCCAAGCAGAACGAAGGAAGGAAGCACAGGGCAGGAAGCAGGCTGGACTCTCAGGGGAGGAGCAGACCCACCTTGGCCACGGTGGGGCTGCCGGCGGCGTCCTCGGGGACGAGGTGCACCCTGGCCCTCTCGTAGGCCATGTCCATGTCGGACTTGGCACCGCTGGAATTGTCTGCAAGCAATGCACAAATCTTGGTCTGAGCACCTCCTGTACTGCAGCTTCTCAGAACCAGCAGTAACACACCCAGTGGAGCAGCTTTAGCAAGTGGCATCTTCACATTCCTGTTGATTTCCCAGTTCCTTTTGACCCGGAACTTTAAATCTTCCTGTCTGAAGTCAGGTGTACAACACGTGCCGGAATTCCCACAGCCACTCTTGTACACAGTACAATCATTATTTGAAGGTTTGGGCTGATCTGACTCCCTGTCAATCTCCCTGCTCCCCAAACCCCAGGGTCACCAAGTGCATTCTCAATCTGAACACACATTTCTCAGGTGCAACCCAAACGCTCTGATTTTGGCCCCGCAGGTGGGGAAAGCATCTCCTCCCCAGCCCTGCACCTCAAAAACCCGGGGAGAGGAGAACGAGGAGGCATTCTAAGAATGAAAAGCTTCTGTCTACTCGACTGCTATTCAAAGCAGAAGCCTTCCCCTCAGCCGTGGTGCCCACACAGTGATTAATGAAACTGTCTTGCTGCTCAAACGGGAGCGAGGAAGGAGCCGGCAGGACGGGCGGCACGCGGAGCCGCTGAGTCAGGAGCACAGGAGGCGCTGGGGAAGGAGAGGGAGGGATGGATCCTGTGTGATGAACACACGGTGTCCCACACACTGCTGGGATGGAAGGCACTGCACAAACAATGGCAACTGCCACAGTCCCTGGCAGCGTTCCCGGCCTCTTCCCTGCCGAGCTCTGCCGGTCCCACGTGAGCTGCATGGCGGGGCTTTGGGGGGAAAAGCAGCTTCTCTGACTCCTGGGGAAAAAAACCCACCAAAACAGTAAAAGACAACTGCTGTTTAACCTTAAAAATAGAGTTAGGAAGACTTACTTCCAGGGACAACGAAGGGGTGAAGTTGTTACATCCAAAAGGCCCTGCTGTTTTATTTCTGCTTTCTAATTCCTCTGTCCCCCAGCCCAGATGCTCCACAGGAATTAACTCCATCTTTCTCCACACAAAGCTAGCACACTTATAAAGCAGAGTAGCCTGAGCTGTCAGAATCCTATTCCCTATCTTACACAACTGCTATGTTTCAAGTTAGATAATTACACAAAAGAAAACCAGAAGAACAAATTACACCCAGCCCCAGGAGCAACTGAGGCAAAAGTGTTTTCTCCCAAAGCAATTTTTAGCAGTGTTTATTAATTCTAACAACAAGCAAATCAAGGAGATGTTGAGATAACAGCACTTGTATGACTCTAAGACGGTTTTCTCCTCTCTGAATTAATAATAAACATAATCAATATTCCATGGAGTCTGAACACACAGTAAGCAGAGATCTTGATCTTTTCATTACAGACATCAAGACATTTTCTGTGCAAGCTAAGCAGTGAGAAGAAATCAGCTCTGTTAACTGAGGCAAATCATAATTACCCAATTAGATACGCTCCTTCTGTCAGTAAAAATAATTTTCTCTCTCTGCTAAGCTCTGTGTACCCCGACATAACTTTTATGACACATAAAAAGAGAAAGGAAGGACAAATGGACATATCCACTGAGAAGTTTGCAGGGATCCTCCAAAGTAAAAGCTCCTAAGAACACGCAAGGACTGTCCCTTAGAATGTCACAGGGCAGCACAGGCAGAACTCACTGAGTTGCCTCATTTACCCAGAGGAAGGGGCTGTGTTCAAGGCAAGGATTATTTAATTTACCACTGAATCAAGTCTGCTGGTACATTTTATAATTCCCAGTGTAAAACAACCTCACACACATGAAAATCAAGCCAAGTCTTGTGTGGGCCAGTCAGTATTTTCTCCTAATTTGTCTCCCTGGCTTAGAAGTATGATCCCAGCCAAAATCCTACTTCTCCATCACATCCATGCCTCTGGACAGTAACAGGGAAACCATGAAAAAAAAAAAAAAAATCTAAGTGGGACCCTTTCCACTTGCCCAGCAGGAACTGAAGAGGAAACAAATCAGCCCTCCAGTGTTAAAACTGAAGGAACCACCCACTGCTCTCCTCTGTGCACACCAGCAACTTCACAGGGCAGCAACAAGTGACACAACCCCTACCTTGGGAAAGCTCTCAGTGCTGAGGGCTCCCTCAGCCTGGCTCCCTCCTTTCTCCTTGTCTCCAAGTTCTTCAACCCCTCATAGTACGTTCCTTTCTCCTAAGCCATTTAATAGCCAAGGTGAGCAATAAAAGCATTTTCTAAAGTACCCAGGGCACCTTTATTCCACTGAGTAAAGATTTCTCTATTAAAAGTACCTGAGCATGACCTTAGAATTCCCTCACAGTGGTTAATTTAGTACTCATCTAACAGAGACAGATGCCTGTGTCCTGTGATTCCCACAAGAACTCCAGTTTCTCCACCTTGGAACACAAAGCTGCCCTAAACGCCTGGCCCAGAGGAAAATGCCTACAGTGGAGTAACTAAAGTTCCCCAAAATGATACTGCAGCATCAGACCAGCTCAGCCTCATAAATGCTTCCTCAGAGCATCCCATGATCAATCACCTTTATTATCCACTCTAAAGAACATTCCTCTAAAAGCAGCAAAGCCATGTAATGTGCTTTTTGGGACAATCAGCCAAGCAAGAAACGTGTGCCATCTTTTATGTGAAGGATGATGGGCTATCATCATTATTCAGTTGGTTTCAGTAATATCAATTAATAAAGCTCTTCATTTGCAGGTCTTGGTAGCCAGATGATGTTCCCATTGCTGATAATGCCAGCAAGGGAATGCTCTCTTGGATAATAGTCCATTTGTTACAAAATAATTTTTTGACAAATGAGATGGGGAGAAGCACCACTGCAAGATGATTATCTACCATGAACAGGACTGCAAGATGATTATCCACCATAAACAGGAAAATTATCCAACCCAGCACTCCAGAGATCATGTGGCTTCCCCCCAGGATTAGATAAATTACCTATTTCCCACGATTTTGCCAAGCACTACTTACTAGAAGCCTCTGTAGACCCTGCATAGGGAGGTGATGAAAGGCTCCTTCTGAAAACATGCTCAGAGTTTTCTGCACCAGAAATCCTCGGCATATCTGAAATTTAAAAACAAATTACGTAAACACAAGGTACCCCCTAATAAAATAAGTTTCACTAACAACAAGAGCCTTTAACTACCCACTTATTAAAGGCTGATTTAAAGATTTTGAAATGCTGACATTAGATATTGTTTAAGCCTTTTACCTGGTTTTGATTTAATTAATTTTTTTCCACCTACAGAGGCAAAATTCAACTCCATCCATTTTCCTGGCTTTACTTTCAGTACTAAGTCTTTAGCCTGAAAGGACACATATCCAGCAGTTCTTCTGCTGGTATCTAGAGAGCTGAATTTTCCCAATTCCCCCTCTGCATTCAAAATTAGGAGTCACTTATTTTTCCCCTTTCCTTCATCCCTCAATGTCATCAAGAACACAGTAACATTTCCCCATTGAAGCTAAGGACTATCCAAAGGCTTCAAACCTGAAACTGATCTAAGACAGTCCTTAACCACTCTGATAAAACAGAAATCCTTTGATCAACAACAGTGATATCGACAGTAGATCAAATGTAGTGAAAGGACACAGAGGAATGGCCTCAAGCTGAAGGACAGCAGGGTTAGACTGGATTTGGGGAGGAAATTCTTTACTATTAAGGGCAGTGAGGCCCTGGCACAGGGTGCCCAGAGAAGCTGTGGCTGCCCCTGGATCCCTGCAGGTGCCCAAGGCCAGGCTGGATGGGGCTTGGAGCGGCCTGGGACAGTGGAAGGTGGGGTGGCACTGGCTGAGCTTTAAGGTCCCTCCCAACCCAAAACATTTTGGGACCCAATGAATACTGCAACAGCTAAAGAAGATCACAGAGGACAGTTCCAGAAGCATTACCCATTTCCAGTGCTTCCCCAGACTTTTCAAACTTCTCTCCACGATCTTCCTCCAAAGCATTGGTCACTTGTCTCTTCCCCGCTTTGCCGGCGCTGCCCCCGGCGCTGACACTGCTCACAGAGATCAGTGGGATGCCCTGGCTCTGCTGGGAGCAGCAGGGGGACAAGCAAGCATAAACCACCCCCTCACACATGTTCCACACCCTGCAGCCTGCACAGACCCCCTGGTACCGCTCAGGTTGTGCTGATCAATCCCACATCCCCAAGGGTGGCTCGTCCTGGGATGTGCAGCTCCCTCAGCACGTCCCACCAGGGCCTGGGGACTCACAGTGTGACACTTTGAGCATTCCCTGACCCTCTGCCACCACAGGTGCAGCATTTTTCCCACTGCTACAGGCAGAGGTGACATAATTAGCAAACATCAGAACTGCTGAGGCACACATATCACTCTGGAATGAAGCACCTGGGAAGTTTAAGCCTCCCCACCAATTCCCCAGGCATCAGCGTGGGCTGGGTTTTATGGGCTGGTTGTTCAAGTGCCTCGGTCCTCAAGCACTGCCATTATGAAATTAATATGTAGCATTTGCTTTATGACCTTCTGCAAGAAGGAAAACCTCTCTGTGCCCTGGCAGGAGAGCTGAGGGCCTGCCCCCCAAACTCACACAGCTGAAGAGCTCCGTGGTCAGCCCCAGGTAGTTGTGCAAGGCCAGGAACGTCACCCTCTGCAGCCTCACCATGATGATCTACAAACAAGGAATAAAGCAGCAAGAGCAATGGATTCAGCATTCTCCCACACTCGTTCTGGCATTTAAATACAATCATGCACCAGAGTACCTGAAAGTATCTATAAAATACAGGCTGTACCCTAAGCTGAAATTCCTTTTTAGCAGCTGATAAACTGAGACACAGAGAGATTCAAATGATTTACCAATGACTTCATAATCATTTGATGGCACGAGAATCCAAAGTCTTACTCCCAAACACCAAATGCTCTTTGTTTTCTATAAACATCAGTAATAAAAGTACCCTGAAATAGAAGCATTTGCTTCCAATTTTCCCTTCTCATTATAAAAATTATTCCAGTTTTCCCCATACAGAGCCTATCCCACTGCTCCACAAGCACTCAAACCCAACACTGGGATCAGTGGCACCTTCCTCTGCCCTGCCAGCTAATTCCCACCCCTGAGCCATCCTCTCTTTTGTATCAGCTCTCACAGAGCAAATTAATTTGGTGTTAATGATCTGTTCTCCTTCAACCATCAGCGTGAGGAGGTTCAGGTGTTGCTCGTAAATCATCCAGAGACCAGAGCAGTTTGCAAGCACAAGCAGAGTAAGAAGTGATAGCAAAGCAAAAGGACAGCCCCGAGTGACTCGTGGGGTCACCCTTTGGCTGCCACACCTGAGGGACAAGGCACCACTCCTGGAAATCCTTAATCCTGATCACCTCCCACCTGCAGGAGGCACAAGCCTGATTTCAGTGCTCACCTGAGAGCTGAGTCCCTGCAAAGCAACAGAAGGTGAACACAGAACTGACACAAAGCACAGCTCTTTCCTCAGGTGCTGACTGTGGCTTCTAAAGCAGAAATTCACGGGTCAGTCTGAATTTTGTGACTCTTACAAAGCATCAGCCCTCACCAAGCAGCTCCTGAGGGTCCAGCAGTCCTGTTTCAGAACATGTGGCAGACTGTTCACGACTCTCAGCTGTTCTGGAGCCCTCCTGGTTCACCCCAGCACCTTCCACTCCCCAAGGACCAACAAACTCACACTGCAGGTCTGGCTGACTGATGAGGGTACCACAGGCAGAAACTCAATTAATGGAGATATATAGATACACAAATTATTTTTTTCCTGTTTGTGACAATGCTGGATTATGAAGTCTAGGGCTCAGCAGCCAGGAGAGCAGCAGAACAAACCCAAATCCTGATAAGCTGTGCTGAGCAGTTCTGTATCCACCAAAGGATGAGCTTGCTGAGCCTCTAAACATCCTCCTGTAACCTGGAAATGAGAGTGGCTCCCCCTTCCCCTGAGCTCCACCTACCTGCACCACTCTCACAAGGGTTTCAGGGTATTTCTGGAACACATCCTGGAAGGCACTGGCTGGAAGCCTCAGTATGGTGGATGGAGTGGCTGCTCGGGCTGAGACGGTTTTATAGGGAGCAGGGTGACCCTAAGAGAAAGTTCCAGAGACACGGGGTTAATCCATCAATTAGCCAATCCAGGTCTTCCCAAATTCCTGCTTTGCTGCTGTCTGTGTCTGACAGACATGGTCTGACCACAAAAAGCCTGAGCTCCGTGACCACGGGGGGTGTAGCGAGGGTGAATTCACACCTGCATTAGAGACAGGGGCAGAGAAACAAGAGCTCCAGGGATGTGGAAGAGGTTGAGGGAAGAGCCAGGCTCTCAGCTCTGACACAGTTTTATTACAGAGCCAGCCTTCAGAAGCATTTGGAATCCCAGCTAGTGAAGGCTGAAGAGAAAAGAGAGTTTGTTGATTTTATCATCTCTGCTGACAATTAAGCTATTTGCTGCAAAAACAACCCCAGACTCACACAAACAGTGAAAAACACAACAAAATTGTACAGTAATTACAGACATAATGGAGTAAGACAAAAGACAGGCAGGCTTCTTGTGTTTCAAGATATATAGATATATATTTTCATATATATATATGAAATATTCCATGTGACAAAGCCAAACAGCTTCTCTTTACTTGAGACATAGTGGGTCTAGACCATTCTGCTCAAAGAACAGATGGAGAGCTAACAAACAAATGAAAAGTGGGTAGAATACAGAGATTTTTTTCACACTGGAAGAAGGCAAGCCTCTGGGTTTGGATTTTCCCCCTTAAATGAGAATAGATTTTAACAAAAATCTACTGCCAAACACTTAGATAAAAAACGCCAGACAGACAATATCCCTTTTACCCATTTAATAAATGCTGAAAACAACATCTCTAACTCATAAATTAATTTACTAATCCATCAGATACTGATTTACACAGCACTTATAAGATAAAATGAGCCTTCTTGCAGCACAGAGCAAGAGCAAAGGAAGAAATGGAGTTTCTATTTTAACAGCACCTCACAGCTCTGGAAGCTTTCCCCTTCCTGAGCAACAGAAGGCACCTTTTTCCCACACTGACACACAGATGTTAAATGCTGTTTACAAACCAAACTGCCTGCAAAGAATACCAGACAACTCAACACCAGCACTTTGAGGAATTCCTCCCTAAAGAACCCAGCAAAACCAAACAAGAGACCTTCTCTAATCACTCTGGAAAATAAAGCTGCAGCTCTGTCTGCCTGCTGGTCTGGAAGGCACCATGAAGCAGATTCCAAAATTAAATTCAATTAATTGGAACCAATTTCTTAATTACACCAACTTTAGCTGACCTTTTTATAAAATCTGGGGATGATATTAATAGCCTTGATTTTCAAGTTCCTGAGGGATCTGAAATTTTAAACATCTCTCTGACCTACAGTGCTGAGCTGCCAGTGTCCTCAGTTTCCCCAAGTTCCTTTTAATTAAGTAAAGAAATTAACAAATAACATTTCTGTGCTTCGGCTGTACCCAAAAATAAATGCAACAATCCTCTTTTACAGGCCAGTTTCAAGTCTGGCTTTAGATGAAGAATTAATTTGGACTTCTTATACTTGCATGTACAAGAAAACATACATAATCTGCTTTTAAGCACTGCATTTGCCATCAACTGTACTTCCTACCAACCTCTACAGCAAATATGCAGTAAAAAACTAAGGAAACTACTAAATATTTAGTTGCTGGACAAGGATAAGCATCAAGTTTAATGATGTTTCAGAAGAGTTATTCCAAAGAGCAAACTGAGCCCTGGGTATCCCAGAACTCTGGTCTCCAGTCTACCCAGCAAAATGTTTGGGTTTTTCTAGAAAGTGCTCATGAGAGGAGAGGCCAGTGCTGACAACCTCAGAAAAACAGCTTTGGGATAATAACAGATAATGATGCAGAAGCCTTTTTCTCCAAAGAACAGCCCATTCCTCCAAGTTTTCAGCATATAATTTTGCCTCCTTGAAATCCCTGCATGAGAGCAGCTCTCCTGAAAGGGCCAACACCGTGGCTAATGGGGCTGGAACATGCTAAGAGCTGTCAGAGCAGCGTGAGGAGGAAATGTTCCATAATTGTCACTTCTCTCAGACAGAATGTTATGAGCAGCACAGGGAGAATACCACGTTCAAATTATACTATTTTGCAATCACACACTGAGATGACAAGAACAGTTAAGTTATAATCAGTTATGAAACAGGGGGGGTTTTTTCCAACAGAGAACTTCTTGTTCTCAGGGCAGGTAACTATTTACTTCTAGAGACTGTGAGACATCACCTCCAAGCAGCAGCTAAACCCAGGTGACAGCCAATGGCCAAATCCAATCAAGTTTGGTCAAGAAATCTGCTGCAAGAGACAGATGCTTTGCATTCTCCCACCTGCAGTGGCAGCTCCTTTTTGGACTCAAAAAATCTGGGATGTTCTCCCCATTTCCATGGCTGGATTTTGTCTTCCTCTGCTCCTTCCTGACATCCTCTGCATCAGCACTGCTGCACCCAAAGCTCTCGCAGCCATCAATCACTTCTTTATAACCTCATCTGTCTTGTCAGCCCTGCAGGCTCACCTTTATCCAAGTGTTTTTCCAGCTTCTTTTAATCCTGACATTCATTTTTATCCCCCTTCAATCACTGCCACTTGATCAATATCCCTCACAGCCTCTTCTTTTTACAACTTTCTTACTCCAACTTTGCCACCCGGGCCCAGTTTTCCTAAGACCATCTCCACACAGAGGCCAAGAGAAGAGTGAACCCCAAAGCTCCAAAAACCAGCATCACATCTCTGCTGGACCAGTTCACTCTGGATGAACTTTGACTGTTCTGGGAAAAGCTCTGGCTGCACACACGAGCTCCTCAGCAAGAGCTGCTGAAAACAGAGACATCAACAAGGCTCAGCTCAGATTTCTTTGCTATTTGAGGCAGCATCAAATCAGAGTCATGAACTGCACCTCAGAACTGTTCCACAATACCAGGAAAGGGCCTGCAGCTACTTGGATTCAAAAGCTTCCAGTTTCTCCTCAGAGTTTGGAGAAAGCAGCATTGATCTCTTCCCAGAATAAGTGCAGCCTCATGTCACAGCTGCTACCTTTGTATTTAGTAGAACTAAAGGGGCTTTTCAGCTTAAAAACTGAAAGATTCAATTAGAAAAGTACCTCTGGTGTGACCTTTCTCTTAGGTCCACCAACAAGATGTTGCCACTTCTTGCAGCAACCTCAACTTTCTTGCATAACTCTCAACTAAGGGAGGGACCAGCCTGACATTGCATGCTACAAAATCAGGCAAAGAATCACAAATCCAGCTCAGACAACTGAAATCCTCTCTGAATCCACCCTTCCTTCATGCCATAGACAGGTGTTTGGTGGTGCAGTGAGATCCAATTCAGGTTATGGTATCTGCAGGATGTTCTAAGACTCCCTCACTGATTTGGGATGACACTGAAGGGTCTCCTCTATTTTGATCCAGTGCTACTTCCTCTCTCCTTGCCTATTTTCATGCTGCTCCTCTACCTAAAGTCTGCAAGGAACATAAGGAAGAGGAAAAACAGCAATGAAACAAGCAGTTCACAAAGCTGGGAAGTGAGGAACAAAAGAGTTGTAAAAATAAATGAGAACAAGTTTAGCAAAAAATATTTCCAAGTTTTTTCATTACAGAGTCTTCTGCAGGCTGCTCTGTTCAACACACTTTCCATCATTTTTATTCTTTTACTTACCAGTGGTATAACTAATGAGAAAAACAATGACAGAATGAGAATTAAAAATGAAAAGAACCCCAACAAGACAAAAAGTGAATGGCAACCACTGTTTGAAAAAACAAAGCCACCAAGCACTGTTATACAAGGATTTCTTTTCTTACATTCCTTTTGAACAAGCAAGAACATGACTGGTATTCCTGCTCCTTTGTGATGGCCCTGCTCCTTAGAATATTGTCATGAAGAAAATTTCAGTGTGGAAGTAACAAGGGCAAAGGTACTAATACGAATTTACAAAGATATTATGAATTTGACAGCAAGAACTAGACTTGTACAGTCCAAATTATTCACTTTCTACAGAGAAAACTGTGATCAAGCTTAAAAAATGTTACCACTGTCCACAGGTTTTATGGGAGCTTGAGATATAAATAATACAGATACACAGATAATGTGGATGTAGAGGTGTGTGCTTGCTTTTGGAAGTGGCAAAGAACATTTCAGAGAATCCTTTAATACTCACACACTTCTGATGAACAGAGACAGCCAAGCATGGCAGAAACAGGACACCAGGTCAAACATGGACAACTTATTGATTAGATTTATCTTCATCCTCTCAGATCTCATCCTACCAAAATCCTTCAAGAAAGCACCTCCAGGGCTTGGGTGTTATCAAAGATGTTGAATTCAACACCTTCCATTTAGGCATTCCTAAAAAGATGTGCTGTGGTGATTTCAGCAAAACCAGCAGTCTAACTCCAACCAAAACAAAATCCACCAATTTTGCACTCCATGGGATCAGCACCCAGCTCATCCTGGCCCCTGCCAAAGAGCACAGCCCTCAGCTGGCCACCAGCACCACAAAACAAAATAAATCCATGCACTGGTTTCACAGTATAATTACAGAAATAACAACTGTCAGATTTATCTTCATCGGGCTAAATAAAACCAAATTCATTAAGTAACCCATCAAACATATACAAGCCTGGACTGCTGAGCCCCAGCCTGGTCCTGCTCCTGCCCGAGCTGTGATTTGAGCCAATCAAGCTGTGATCTCAGTTTTAAAGACATAAAGGGATCCTTCAAATCCTCCTGCTAACCAGAAGCAGCCAGTCAAGCACACGTTTCACAACCAGCCTCCACACCACAGAGCTCAGCTTACACCTGTGAAGGCCCAGGAGGAGGAGAATTCATCAAAAAGCCATTTTGCATTCTGATTCTTTCCCAGGAATGTTCAAGGCCTGGTTCCCTGCCAGGCTCTGTGGGATGCAGCAGGAATCTGCACCCCCCAGGACTCACCGTGATGACATCGAGGATGCTCAGAAGGCTGTGGACGCTGTCTCCTGCCAGCACCTCCTTCACCACCACCTCTGTTCCATCCTGCAAGCACACACACAGCATCACTGCAGCCTCACAGCTGCATTTTGGCACATTTGGAGCATTTCAAAAAGCTTGCATGCTTCTCTTCTCTCTGCTCTGATGGAAATGTGCTAATTTAACCACAGAGTTTTAAACCAGTGTTCTAAAAGGGATAAATTAAAAGAAACTACAAGCCAGTTTTGCTCAGGGATGTTGTGAGCTGCTTGTCTTTGCTATGTAACCACCAACAAAACAAAGCTTCCTTCACCCAGAGGCAGAATAAGCTCCCTTTATTGAGGGGTTACCTGTCAAGAGCTTGTACAAAACAGGAGCAGCAAAATGTAAAATACACAGAAATCAGTAAAATTGATATAATTTCCAAGCCCAATAAATTTTCAGAATTGGAAAACTGTTCACATCCTAAAGTTAAACTCAAAGTTCAGTCAGGAAGAAGGTAAAAATTAAAAATTTAACTTGGCAGAAGGGATCACAAGGGCTGGTGCTCAACATTTTAAGACTCACATGGTAAACAAACCATCATTCTCTCTCCCCTGTCAACCCAAAGGTGAATCTGACTGTTCCACCTTCCAGACAAACCCCCTGACTCCTGTTGGACTATTCTGAGGTGAGCTTGGTCTCTCCTGTGCCCAAATACTTTCTGCAACGACCTTTCCCAAGGTGAATGTTTCCAAGCCCACCTTGTACCCTGTCCTCCCTCAATAACTTCTGCATCTCCTGTGTGAGGATATTTCCAGCTGCCTCATCAGCTTTGTGTTCTGCTCTCTCACCTGAGACACGAGGGACCAGAGCTACAAACCTTGATCTTCACAAACACCACAGCCCCGAAGAGCTGGGATTAATCCCTCCTAAACCACTGTGATTCACACGTCTAAGTTTAATCGATGCCTAATGATTCACACCAGCCTATCTGCTGTGCCAACAGCTTTCTCTCAGGAAGTGCAGAGCAGTGGGTTCTCACACTTTCTTGGATGCAGACTTCCAGCTTCCCATCCTGCACCACGTAGATGCTGTTGTCCAGCTGCCCGGGACGGAAGATGTACTCGCCCTCGTGCAGCTGCACAAAGAACATGTGCTTGCACAGCTCCAGGAACAGGGGCTTCTCAAAGTGCCCAAGGACCCTGCAGCAAAGAAAACACAAAGGGAAAGCCTGAAATCGCCACAGTCCTTGGAAAATCCTTCCTAACTTAGCAAAGCCCCAGGCACGAGGAGCAGAGGAAGCCCAGAGGAGCGGCTGCAGGGAAGGAGCCTCAAGGAGCTCCCCAGAATAAAGGTGCAAGAGCAGCACGAAACACAGAACTGTGGATGCTGGGGCTCCTTTGGAGGAGCACTCCAAGGAATGCAGGCTCAGAGGGAAGTGCAGCCAAACTTCCTCCAGCAAACACCAGCACGGCCTTTGGAGGGGAATAAAAATAAAAACCTGCCAGATTCACACACTCCATGAGAAAAGTTACCCCAAGGAACTTCCCCTTTTAGTGCAGCTGCCCACGGAAGCAGGACACTGAAAACACAGGGAAAAGCTCCTGTCATCTGCATGCAATTGCAAGTTTGGAATGTTCCATCTCCTGCAGGTAACGTGCAGCCGGACTCCAGTCAGTCACTGCCAGGCAGAGAGAAATATGGGTCCTACACCTGATCTGTCTGCACAGAGCTCCAACAGCTCACATTTATCAGGATCAATCCATCAAACCCTACTGCAACATCAGTTAGTCATAGGAGATCATAATTCCACAGCAGCAAGCTCAGATGACTTAAATAGCATTTTTATTTGAGAATGTATGACCTTCAGGATTAAATTATATCACAGCTGGGAGGAAAAATGAACATCCACAAGCAAAACCAAAATTACAGACTGGAAGATCTCCTCTGTCAGCAAATTTAACCCCTTGCTGATGGGGCACAAAGCCCATCCCTTCTTCCTAGTCTGCCAAAGAGCTGGGGGGATTAAGTTGACTTTGATTTATTTGCAACCTTTTCAGGCAGAGAAGTAAAAGATTCTGCAGCCCAGGGAGCTGTCAATATGGTATCCAATTAACATTTACCAATTATGATGCTTTTCTGTACAAAAAAAAATTGTCTGATACAGCCCAAACAGAAGTTTTAAGATGCACTAAATCTGTTCATGTTAGAACACCTTCATTAGCACTATTCCTAAACTGAGGCAACTAACCTACTTCCTTTTTTCCCCCTCAAACTCAACTATTTTCTTAATGGTTTTAGAAAATTCAAAGTCATTTATTCTGTCCTCATGCTCAGATGAATTTCAGTCAACTCCCTCAGGATTCTGACCATGCAATCCTAAAATATGAGATTTTACTCAAACTGTCAAATATTTACATCACTTGAACATCCATCAAAACCCAACTCTAAACTTCCCCTTCCATTTAACATTACCTGACATTTTTAAGCATGTACAGCACTTCTGACGGCAAATGGGAATTCTTGACATCAAATTCAGTCAGATCTGCCTCTAGCAAAGAGGGAGGAGGTTCTTTCCTCTGCAGAGTTGGACATTCCTTCTTAATACGAAGAATCCTACAAAGGAAAACCTAAGTTCAGGATGTTCCCTCATCCTTACTAATAGGAAATGTTAAATTTGTACTAATAGGAAATGTTAAATAAGTAGATAGTAAATCCTAAAGTTCACCATCCCAAGTTACACATTATCAGTTAGCTAAAACATTCCACCCTCCTGCTCTTCCTCACCAAAATCATCCCAGTTCAGCAAATTTCCCAGCTGATCCACAGCTGACAGAACTGGGAAAAACCAGCAGCTACAGAAGAGTGCTCTGCTAAGGGTAAGTTCCACACCACAAACGAAAACCCCAAACCAGCCTCCACAACTTGAGTTTTCCCCATCCCAAAACCCCAAGTACCTTTTAGCCAGAGATAAAACCTTTGCCCGTTTCCGCATCCTTTGGCGAGGGACGGTGTTCCCAACCAGAGAGTTTGGAAGAGTTGTAACCTAGGAGGAAACAATGGAAACAAAAACAGTCACAAAACCCCAAAACAAAAAAAAAACCAACCCATTAATTCAAACCCTGCTGAGGCACCAACACATTTATCAGCCATTAGAGTGTGGGCAGAGGGAAGAGCTCATGAAAGACCTTGGAGGATTGGAATATCTACCTCAGGATCATGTCCTTTCTATAAAGCAAGTAGAGTATATTTTGATTTTATTCATCAACTACTACAGTGCTAATGGATGGCAGAGGGGAAGGATTCTTAGCTGTGGTTCTCATTCAGGAGCACTCAACATCAGGAGGAGGAGTAAGGCACTGATCTCTGCTCCCTGGGCCAGGGACAGCACCCAGGGAACGGCTGGAGCTGGGCCAGGGCAGGCTCAGGCTGGAGAGCAGGGAAAGGTTCTTCCCCCAGAGGGTGCTGGGCACTGCCCAGGCTGCCCAGGGAATGGGCACGGCCCCGAGGCTGCCAGAGCTCCAGGAGGGCTTGGACAGCGCTGCCAGGGATGCCCAGAGTGGGGTTTGGGGTGTCTGGGCAGGGCTGGGGTTGGACTGGATGATCCTGGTGCGTCCCTTCCCACTGAGGATATTCCAGGATTCTATCTGACTGCGATGGTGACAAACCAAAGCTTTTCCTGGCTTTCCCTAGTTCCCAGGTGCCACCCACTGGAGAAACGGCACAACTGCTACACCAAGAAAGCCCCTCATCAGGTACTTCCAAAACATTCCCAGTTCTCTCCACTTGTTACCCAAAGAGTTGAATCTCTAAAAAGTTTCTGTCACAAAAGGAATCTTTAATTAGTCTGGAGGGAGTAAAATCTTGGTATGTTATCACAAAATCCGTGAAGTACAACCCACAGCAGTGTGGGTGTAATGTTCTGTGCCTTACTCAGGAAGAACAGCAAAAAGTAAGGTCTAAAACCCAAACAAAAAACTACCTGAAATTATTTTCCCATGTGGAATTCTACGCATTCTTTACTTATGTGAGTTACATATAAACAGCTTCGTTAAAAATTATTCAAATTATGAAGCTGCACATGAAAATTATGAAGAATATCAAAATTATGAAGTTGCACACACAAAATTTCCTCTCATTGAGGGCTTTTTTGGCCAAGTTCTACTTAAAGGCTGACCTACCACGCAAGATTCAGGGAGTAACCACCTTCCCCACAATGAAACAGAGCTCTAGAACTGAATATTGAACCCACCAGAGTCTAATTAAGTCCAAGTGTTTGAATTCACCTCAGTGAAGCGTGGGAGGCAGAGGCTGGGGCAGTCCACAGGAGGAAGTGTTCCTCCACACAGGGTGACTGAGGATGGTTACTTCCCCGTACCTTATTTTTCTGCAGATGTTGGTTTGCAGTGAGTGCACACCTGGACTTGGCAGGACAGAAAACAGCCAGGATCCTGGGAGGGTGGGCAGGCCTTGGCACAGGGTGCCCAGAGCAGCTGTGGCTGCCCCTGGATCCCTGGCAGTGCCCAAGGCCAGGCTGGACATTGGGGCTGGGAGCAGCCTGGGACAGTGGGAGGTGTCCCTGACATGGCAGGGGTGGCACTGGATGGGCTTTGAGGCTCCTTCCAACCCAAACCAGTCTGGGATTCTGGGATATTTAAACAATCATCAACTCCCTACAGGAGTTAGATACTCATTGATTTATTACTACCCTCATTGACTGGGAATATTTTTCAAAGAGGAAAGGTTTGGCCAGAGAGAGAAGCTACTGCTGCTCCATCAGCAATCCAGCCAGTATTCCAGGAACATCCACAAAATCCCAGTGAGATTTTATAGGTTGAAGGCCCTGGGCCAGGCTCAACAAGTGAAGTATTGCAAACTTTACACCTCCCAAACTGGATTTTACCAGGTGCCCTCACCTTCCTCATGATCTTCCTCCCGTAGAACATCACTTTGTCCCTCTTGCGAAACCTGTACTGAGGCACATGTGGCTGAAGTTGTTCTGAAAC